>VDFB02208865.1:0-10906 GCA_007258455.2 Sequoia sempervirens | reverse complement strand
CCCTAGTTGAACCATAACCCCAACCCTAAATGAACCCTAGATCCAACACTAACCCTAATTGAACCCTAATCCTAGTAAAATCCTCAACCTAACTTAATTGAACTTTGACTCTAACTCTAATCCTAACCATAGCTCTATTCAAACCTTAACCCTAGTCAAATGTTCATTGAATGCTAAACCTAATTAAATCCTAACCCTAATGAAATGCTAACCTTAATCAAATTATAGACCTAATTGAACCATAATCCTAACCTTAATAGTAACCTTCATTGAACCATATACCTAACCTTAATTGAACCCTAATTGCAATCCTAATTGAACCCTAACCCTAATTGAATCCTAACCCTAATTGAACCCTAGCCCCTATTGTTACACCAAACATATCCTTAACCATAATTATAATCATAATCATAACCTTAATTCTAAGCTTAATTTTATTATGACCTTGACACAAACCTTAACACTAATTATAATTATAAACCTAATAGTACCCCTAACACTAACCATTGTTATAACTATAATTCTAGCTCTACCAACACTAATTCTAACCCTAAATTCTAATTTAACCATACTTAATTGTGACCCTAACCCTACCCCAATTAAACTTTAACCCTAACATTGACCCTAATTGATACGGAATCCCAAATATAATTAAACCCTAACACTAACCCCAAGCTTTATCATAGAAATTAACCCTAACCCTAAACCAAATTTAACCCTAACTCTAACCCTAATTAAACCTTAACCCTAACCCCAAGATTTATCATAGAACCCTAATTGTAACCTCGATTAAACCATAACCGAACCTTGACCCCAATCCTAACCATAATTGCACTACTAATTGTACCCTAACCCTTACCATAATAATAACTTTATTAAAATAATTACTTAATAGGGTTAAAGCTATAAAATAATTGATTATCTCTCTTATCCTATTTCTTCATCTATTTTCAATTATATATTCTTTTTGTTTATTCCACCTTACCTTATGTCCATGTTTGCACATATTCCTATACTTCCTAATTCATTATAACCCATGAATATTTGATTTAAAGGTAGTCATCTAAAAATTATTAATTGTATAGTACACAATTAAATAAATTGATAACAACTATCATAATTAAATCAATATCAAATCAACAACTAAATACTATTGTTATATTTATTTAATTTTATATATTTATTTTACATGATTTCATTCAAAACTCTTTATTTTAGGATTATTTGTTTATCGATAACTACTTAATTTACATAAGGGATACAATACAAAGGTAGTCATTATTTCTTTACAAGTAGAATAGAAGACTTAATACCCATAAGGATGAGACAACATATGCTTCCATAATATTTTCTAAGTGTTTCTCTTCTCTATATTTAATTTGATCACGAACTCTCTTATTTTTTCAACCATCTATTTTTTGAAGAAATATTCTAAGGAAATACTACCAAAATTCAAGTGTAATTGACTCAAATATCATTAAGCCTCACACTTTGAAATAAAATACTATTATGATTTAACTACCCTTATCCAAGTTCTCACCTATGAGTTTTGTTTTAATCTCCTCCATTTACATGTTTCATAAGAAAAATTAAATTAAATATTAATTACACTTTATAAATCTTTAGTTTCAAAATTTTTTAATTGCACACTTTTTATAAATCTTTGGTAGACTTGGGATGCTTTACAATATGCCAATTATAAAGTTAATTATTCAAAATAGGTCTAGGTTTAAATTTAAATGCATACTTGGTGGCAAAAGTATGTAAGGAAAAGGTAAGCAATCAAAAGAAATAAAATGTGAGATTTTCAAAAAAACATAAATGACATTGACAAACGTGTCCCTTCATAAAAATTAGAGTAATGTGTACAAGAACATTTCTGTCAACTGACATAATCTGATGGAAATTAAATTTCAGTCACACCAATTAAAAAGCATAAAGCCCAAAATTATTTTGATGAAATCTAAAAGAAATTATGTTTCAATCACACCTGTTGAAAATCTCAAAGTCCATCATTATGTTGACAGTATCTAACAACAATTACTCCAAAATCTACGTTAAATAACAACACTTGCAAGAGAGAGGATATCTGCAATCGTGTCGTCAATAAATGCAGATCCATTTAAGGATTCCCCACCGCCAACAACATTGTTGGAATAATTTCATTCCCATTAAATTATTTTCCCCCAGTTCATATGAAATGGACTACCAACATTAAAGGTTTGGCCCATGGCTTATAGAAACTAACGAATTCCCAGAACAATAAATATACCATTATTAAACAATGTACACTCATTGGGTTTGGATTCTGGAACATTAAATTCTGGAGGCTTTTGAGTTGTTGCATTCTACATTTATAATATGCATGAGGCACGCACAACTCTCATTCACTCACCCATTAAATCTTACACGATTTTTCTAAGATATAAACTGTGTAAACAAATTACAGTTGAGACAGATACAAATATAGACACTTTATTGTTGAGTTCAATAGAATCAATACCAAGGCATGTTCTCTTGATCCGACTACACCTAGAGATCTACTGGTATGTAGTATTCGTACATAACTGCTTCAACTACAAAACCGGTGGGGGATATAAGCTGCTTTATTCTTGGCCGCCAAATCCGCGAGGCTCATTATTCACCAAGTATACATTCACTCATTCTTTTTAGAAATCCCCCATTTTTGCCCGGCCCTTCCTCTTGAGTCACGCATGAGTCTATAACAAAGAGAGAAAACGAATCGTCCTTCCGGGTGGGATGACTAAATCTTGAGACATTCACAAAACACCATACTATCTTACGTATGTTAAGTTGCTAAAAAGGAGGAGATACGTAATATAAATGATTCAATAGACATGTAAAAACAAAAGGCTTCATGCATCTATCAAGGAATGTAAATTGGTGTAATGCATGGATCCCTCCAAGATACACGTTCTTAATGTCGGGTTCCAAACCTGTGATGACATCAACATGGAATTGTTGATATCTAAAGTCACTATTGCTCTCTCAATATACCAAGAAATCTTCATGTAAGAAGAATGTTTGTATTTCTATGCCTCGATGGACTGATACAACCATTCAAGATGATAAACAGGAGGCCTCAAGAGAGTGAGATAGATGGAACAGGTATCCATTTTTGCGCATGAGGAGGAATGGGGATGGGCAAGTCCAAAGATGTTGAGAAACATAATGATATAATGCAATTCAGAAGTATTTAACCAAGCATTTCATTTTTTGGAGAAAGCGTCTTTTCCACTCCCATCGGCAGACCCTTCTATTCCCATCGGTTACGATCATGTGCATGGCAACCGCTGCATGAACGTTTTTCTTCAAATGTAACGGTTTACCTTTCCTTTTTATGTACTCAGGTTTTTTGATCCCCTGCTGTGACTGATAGAACGCCTCTCGGCGTAATTATGATTTTTTATCTTTGATTTATTTATTTGATCTTTTCATGATTTATTTTTTATCATATCTCTTTATGTTCAATTTGTTTGTGATCAAATCTTCTATTTCTATTTATTTGTTTTTCATAATATTTCACATCAAGAGTCAAGAAATGCATGACACAACTATTTGATCAAATCTTCTATTTTTTATTTATTTGTTTTTCATAATATTTCACATCAAGAGCCAAGAAATGCATGACAGAACTATTGATAAAAAAATCCTAACAAATTAAAAATAAATGAATTGATTGAAAATAAATGAATAGATGTAATACTCTTCCTTTAAAGAATATAATACTCTATAATTAGCATTCAACCAAACATAAAAACTAAACTTGGAAACATTAACAAATATATTGCACAATATCATCATTCTTCAGTCACCAAGACGATCCCCATCATTACAATCTTACCTTCTAATAACCATATTTAGATGCAATATATCCTTGCAATAGTACAACATATTATTAAAACCATATTTAAATGCAATGCATCCTTCCTTGTTAGCATATCCAATTTTAACATATTCTTGTGGCCATCAATCACAGCAAATGCATAGGAAAAAACATGCCACGCCAAAGTGCAGAGATGGATATGGCAAAGAAAAAAAGGACAAAAAATAGTGCATCAAATCTTTCCTTTAAATTATATATTTGTATTCAAATCTCTTGAAATATAGGCATTCAAAGTATGAATTTTAATCCTAATACTAACTCTAATTGAACACTAACCCTAATTAGACCCTAACCATAATTGAACCTTAACCCTAAATTTAACTAAATACTAACCTTAACCCTTATTAAACCCTAACTACAATTGAACGCTAACCATATCCCTAACCTTGAGGGAAGCTTGACTCTAACCCTAATCCTAAACCTAATTGAAACCTAACCATAACAATAACCTGAAGATTTATCATGTACCCCTAGTTGAACCATAACCCCAACCCTAAATGAACCCTAGATCCAACACTAACCCTAATTGAACCCTAATCCTAGTAAAATCCTCAACCTAACTTAATTGAACTTTGACTCTAACTCTAATCCTAACCCTAGCTCTATTCAAACCTTAACCCTAGTCAAATGTTCATTGAATGCTAACCCTAATTAAATCCTAACCCTAATGAAATGCTAACCTTAATCAAATTATAGACCTAATTGAACCATAATCCTAACCTTAATAGTAACCTTCATTGAACCATATACCTAACCTTAATTGAACCCTAATTGTAATCCTAATTGAACCCTAACCCTAATTGAATCCTAACCCTAATTGAACCCTAGCCCCTATTGTTACACCAAACATATCCTTAACCATAATTATAATCATAATCATAACCTTAATTCTAAGCTTAATTTTATTATGACCTTGACACAAACCTTAACACTAATTATAATTATAAACCTAATAGTACCCCTAACACTAACCATTGTTATAACTATAATTCTAGCTCTACTTCTAACACTAATTCTAACCCTAACCCTAATTTAACCATAATTTTAATTAGACCCTAACCCTTACCCCAACTAAACTTTAACCCTAACATTGACCCTAATTGATATGTAATCCCAAATATAATTAAACCCTAACCCTACTCCCAAGCATTATCATAGAAATTGAACCTAACCCTAATAAAATGTTAACCCTAACCCTAACCCTAACCCTAATTAAACCTTAACCCTAACCCCAAGATTTATCATAGAACCCTAATTGTAACCTAGATTAAACCATAACCGAACCTTGACCCAATCCTAACCTTAACCACAATGCTAATTGTACCCTAACCCTTACCATAATAATAACTTTATTAAAATAATTATTTAATAGGGTTAAAGCTATAAAATAATTGATTATCTCTCTTATCCTATTTCTTCATCTATTTTCAATTACATATTCTTTTTGTTTATTCCACCTTACCTTATGTCCATGTTTGCACATATTCCTATACTTCCTAATTCATTATAACCCATGAATATTTGATTTAAAGGTAGTCATCTAAAAATTCTTGATTGTATAGTACACAATTAAATAAATTGATAACTATCATAATTAAATCAATATCAAATCAACAACTAAATACTATTGTTATATTTATTTAATTTTATATATTTATTTTACATGATTACATTCAAAACTCTTTATTTTAGGATTATTTGTTTATCAATAACTACTTAATTTACATAAGGGATACAATACAAAGGTAGTCATTATTTCTTTACAAGTAGAATAGAAGACTTAATACCCATAAGGATGAGACAACATATGCTGCCATAATATTTTCTAAGTGTTTCTCTTCTCTATATTTAATTTGATCATGAACTCTCTTATTTTTTCAACCATCTGTTTTTTTAAGAAATCTTCTAAGAAACTACTACCAAAATTCAAATGTAATTGACTCAAATATCATTAAGCTTCACACTTCGAAATAAAATACTATTATGATTTAACTACCCTTATCCAAGTTCTCATCTATGAGTTTTGTTTTAATCTCCTCCATTTACATATTTCATAAGAAAAATTAAATTAAATATTAATTACACTTTATAAATCTTTAGTTTGAAAAATTCTTAATTGCACTTTTTATAAATCTTTGGTAGACTTGGGATGCTTTACAATATGCGAATTATAAAGTTAATTATTCAAAATAGGTCTAGGTTTAAATTTAAATGTATACTTGGTGGCAAAAGTATGTAAGGAGAAGGTAAGCAATCAAAAGAAATAAAATGTGAGATTTTCAAAAAAAACATAAATGACATTGGCAAACGTGTCCCTTCAGAAAAACTAGAGTAACGTGTACAGGAACATTTCTGTCAACTGACATAATCTAATGGAAATTACATTTCAGTCACACCAATTGAGAAGCATAAAGCCCACAGTTATTTTGACGGAATCTAAAAGAAATTACGTTTCAGTCACACCTGTTGAAAAGCTCAAAGTCCATCGTTATGTTGACCGGATCTAACAGCAATTACTCAAAAATCTACGTTAAATAACGACACTTGCAGAAGAGAGGATATCTGCAATCGTGTCGTCAATAAATGCAGATCCATTTAAGGATTCCCCACCGCCAGCCACATTGTTGGAATAATTTCATTCCCATTAAATTATTTTCCCCCAGTTCATATGAAATGGACTACCAACATTAAATGTTTGGCCCATGGCTTATAGGAACTAACGACTTCCCAGAACAATAAATATACCGTTATCAGACAATGTACACTCGCTGGGTTTCGATTCTGGAACACTAAATTCTGGAGGCTTTTGAGTTGTTGAATTCTACATTTATAATATGCACGAGGTACACACAACTCTCATTCACTCACCCATTAAATCTTACACGATTTCTCTAAGATATAAACTGTGTAAACAAATTACAGTCCAGACAGATACAAATATAGACACGGGCAGATTGTTGGAGCTCAATAGAATCAACAGCCAAGGGCATGTTCTCTTGATCTGGACTACACTGAGACTGCCGAGGCGAGTGGTCGGTGTACATAACGGCTCTCAGAACCACAAAAACTGTGGGGATATAAGCCGTTTTATTCTTGGCCAGCAACCAAGTGAGGCCCATTAATTCACAGTCTCTGTTATACATTCGACTCATTCTTTTAGAAATCCCCCCATTTTTGCCCGTCCTTCCCTTGAGCTGCACAGAGCCCAACAAAGAGAAAAACGAATCAGGTCCTCTGTGGATGACGAAATCTTGAGACAATTCACAAAACATCCATAGCTCATTCTACAGATGTTAAGTTGCTAAAAGGAGGAGATACAGAATATAAATGATTCAATAGACATGTAAACAAAAGGCTTACAGACTCATCAAGGAATGTAAATTATGTACGATGCAGATCCCCTCCAAGATAATGCTCTTAATGCTGGTCTCCAAAACTCAGGACAGATCAACATGGAATTTGTTGATATCTAAAGTCACTCATTGCCTCTCAATATACCAAGAAATCTTCACAGCAGCAATGTTTGTATTTCCTATGCCTGGGATGGACTCTCGATACAACCATTCAAGATGACAGCGAGAGGCCTCAAGAGTGAGATAGATGGAACAGGTATCCATTTTTGCGCATGAGGAGGAATGGGGATGGGCAAGTCCAAAGATGTTGAGAAACATAATGATATAATGCAATTCAGAAGTATTTAACCAAGCATTTCATTTTTTGGAGAAAGCGTCTTTTCCACTCCCATCGGCAGACCCTTCTATTCCCATCGGTTACGATCATGTGCATGGCAACCGCTGCATGAACGTTTTTCTTCAAATGTAACGGTTTACCTTTCCTTTTTATGTACTCAGGTTTTTTGATCCCCTGCTGTGACTGATAGAACGCCTCTCGGCGTAATTATGATTTTTTATCTTTGATTTATTTATTTGATCTTTTCATGATTTATTTTTTATCATATCTCTTTATGTTCAATTTGTTTGTGATCAAATCTTCTATTTCTATTTATTTGTTTTTCATAATATTTCACATCAAGAGTCAAGAAATGCATGACACAACTATTTGATCAAATCTTCTATTTTTTATTTATTTGTTTTTCATAATATTTCACATCAAGAGCCAAGAAATGCATGACAGAACTATTGATAAAAAAATCCTAACAAATTAAAAATAAATGAATTGATTGAAAATAAATGAATAGATGTAATACTCTTCCTTTAAAGAATATAATACTCTATAATTAGCATTCAACCAAACATAAAAACTAAACTTGGAAACATTAACAAATATATTGCACAATATCATCATTCTTCAGTCACCAAGACGATCCCTGTCATTACAATCTTACCTTCTAATAACCATATTTAGATGCAATATATCCTTGCAATAGTACAACATATTATTAAAACCATATTTAAATGCAATGCATCCTTCCTTGTTAGCATATCCAATTTTAACATATTCTTGTGGCCATCAATCACAGCAAATGCATAGGAAAAAACATGCCACGCCAAAGTGCAGAGATGGATATGGCAAAGAAAAAAAGGACAAAAAATAGTGCATCAAATCTTTCCTTTAAATTATATATTTGTATTCAAATCTCTTGAAATATAGGCATTCAAAGTATGAATTTTAATCCTAATACTAACTCTAATTGAACACTAACCCTAATTAGACCCTAACCATAATTGAACCTTAACCCTAAATTTAACTAAATACTAACCTTAACCCTTATTAAACCCTAACTACAATTGAACGCCAACCATATCCCTAACCTTGAGGGAAGCTTGACTCTAACCCTAATCCTAAACCTAATTGAAACCTAACCATAACAATAACCTGAAGATTTATCATGTACCCCTAGTTGAACCATAACCCCAACCCTAAATGAACCCTAGATCCAACACTAACCCTAATTGAACCCTAATCCTAGTAAAATCCTCAACCTAACTTAATTGAACTTTGACTCTAACTCTAATCCTAACCTCTAGCTCTATTCAAACCTTAACCCTAGTCAAATGTTCATTGAATGCTAACCCTAATTAAATCCTAACCCTAATGAAAGCAACCTTTTAATCAAATTATAGACCTAATTGAACCATAATCCTAACCTTAATAGTAACCTTTCATTGAACCACATACCTAACCTTAATTGAACCCTAATTGTAATCCTAATTGAACCCTAACCTCTAATTGAACTTTGAACCCTATCCCCTATTGTTACACCAAACATATCCTTAACCATAATTATAACATTGATTATAATTGTAACCATAACCTTAATTCAAAGCTTAATTTTATTATGAACTTGACACAAAGCCTAACCCTAATTATAATTATAAACCTAATAGTACCCCTAACACTAACCATTGTTATAACTATAATTCTAGGTCTAATTCTAACAATAATTCTAACCTTAACCCTAATTTAACCATAATTTTAATTAGATCCTAAGCCTTACCCGAATTAAACTTTAACGCTAACATTGGCCCTAATTGATACATAATTCTAAATATAATTAAACCCTAACCCCAAGCTTTATCATAAAAATCTCACCTTAACCCTAATTGTAACCCAGTTTAAACCATAACTAAACCTTGACCCCAATCCTAACCTTAACCATATGCTAATTGTACCCTAACCCTTACCATAATAATAACTTTATTAAAATAATTATTTAATAGGGTTAAAGCTATAAACTAACTGATTATCTTGTTATCCTCTTTCTTCATCTATTTTCAATTACATATTCTTTTTGTTTATTCCACCTTACCTTATGGATGTTTGCACATATACCCATAATTCCTAATTCATTATAGTCCATGAATATTTAATTTAAAGCTAGTCATCTAAAAATTTTGATTGTATAGTACACAATTAAATAAATTGATAACTATCATAATTAAATCAATATCAAATCAACAACTAAATACTATTGTTATATTTATTTAATTTTATATATTTATTTTACATGATTACATTCAAAAACTCTTTTATTTTTAGATTATTTGTTTATCAATAACTACTTAATTACATATGGGATACAATACAAAGGTAGTCATTATTTCTTTACAAGTAGAATAGAAGACTTAATACCCATAAGGATGAGACAACATATGCCGCCATAATATTTTCTATAAGTTTCTCTTTCTATATATTTAATTTGATCATGAACTCTTATTTTTCAAATCATCCTGCTTTTTTAAGAAATCTCTAAGAAACTAATACCAAAATTCAAAATGTAATTGACTCAAAATATCATTAAGCTTCACACTTCAAATAAAATACTATTATGGATTTAACCAATCTCTTATCCAAGTTCTCACTATGAGTTTTGTTTTAATTCCTCCATTTACATATTTCATAAGAAAAAATTAAATTAAATATTAATTACAATTTTATAAATCTTAGTTTGAAAAATTTTTAATTGCACTTTTTATAAATCTTTGGTAGACTTGGGATGCTTTACAATATGCCAATTATAAAGTTAATTATTCAAAATAGGTCTCGGTTTAAATTTAAATGTATACTTGGTGGCAAAAGTATGTAAGGAGAAGGTAAGCAATCAAAAGAAATAAAATGTGAGATTTTCAAAAAAACATAAATGACATTGGCAAACGTGTCCCTTCAGAAAAATTAGAGTAACTTGTACAGGAACATTTCTATCAACTGACATAATCTAATGGAAATTACATTTCAGTCACACCAATTGAAAAGCATAAAGCCCACAGTTATTTTGACGGAATCTAAAAGAAATTACGTTTCAGTCACACCTGTTGAAAAGCTCAAAGTCCATCGTTATGTTGACGGTATCTAACAGCAATTACTCCAAAATCTACGTTAAATAACGACACTTGCAGAAGAGAGGATATCTGCAATCGTTAAATTATTTTCCCCCAGTTCATATGAAATGCACTACCAACATTAAATGTTTGGCCCATGGCTTATAGGAACTAACGACTTCCCAGAATAATAAATATACCGTTATCAGACAATGTACAC
>VDFB02208864.1:0-27010 GCA_007258455.2 Sequoia sempervirens | reverse complement strand
TCGGTGAAACTCACTGATTGAACACATCACACTACTAACCCATATGCATAGTCAGAGAAAAACATCAACTTTACATATAACTCAAATCTTGAAGGCATAAGTGATGAAATTCCACAAGTATGTAGGTTAAGGTTTATCAAATGTTTTAGTGGAAAAAATTTCCGCTTCTACACCATGAAGTAGAAGCTTCATGCATCATAGGTGAAAAACACTAAAGATGCATGCAAGACCAAGGAAAACCCTAATTGGTTCAATCGGGAAATTTTGATGAGAAAAAATGAAAGCATGTAACATTTTTTATTAATACATGTAAACCTATGCATTACAAGGCTTGATTCCCATGATGCATAGACCCAAATGTCCTGGTCTACTCACATAATCGAAATCATAGAGTAGACTAAAAACACAAAATGGAAGAAAAAAAACCTAAAGAATGGGTTCTAGTGACCTACGAATTTTCAAAAACCCTCATTAAAAAATAATGAACCTAGAAGAAAGAAAAACCCTAGCTGGTTAGCATTTAGGAATGACAAAGGAAATGACCAATACACAAATAAACAATATTTAAACCTAAAGGATAAAATGAGAAATAAAAATGGATTAACACAAACCTAAATACATATAAACATGATGGAAATTATTGAGAAGGTAAGAAACATCGAACATACCTAGAAATAGGAAGAACATGACGAAACCCTAGTTCAAAACATTGAAAAATCCACTCAAAATTTTTGTACCAACAAACCTAAGAGTTTTTCAATGCATAGAGGAAGAGGGATGAAAAACATACAAAATTAAAATGAAATAAAAACCAATTCAAAGCCACCCAAATATAATTAAAACTTGCATTTATGGCACTTGTGTGGAGTTGAGTTTTCCAAGTTGTCAAAATTCTACACCAATGCAACTTTCAAAAAGTTGGTAGATGATATGCAGGGTTGGTGAAATTCACCGACCTTGCATTTTTATTTTTTTGCATTAGTCATGTAAGGGTATTGAAATTTAGTGCTCCTGCATGAGCGAGAAATTTTCTAACTCAGAAAATAAAATTTTGCAACTTGGTTTATTTTGCGAATTTTGACAAATTGAAAAAAGGTTAATGCTTGAAATGAAGTTTCAAGGCTAGGGGACCATGAATGAGGGAAAGCATAATCTACCTAATTTTTTATTCTTAGAGTATGTGGGTTATGAAATGAACAAGTTTTGTAGGGGGTGTTGCCATAATAGTGGTTTACAGTTTTTGGGAGATCTTGATTTTTCTAAAATCACATATTTTTAGAAAATATAATGATTTAAGGGTTGAAATGTTCCATTTAAAGGATTCTAATTGAAGAGGGTTTGATCAAACCACCTTAGAACAAGCCCCCTTGGATAGAACCCTACTAGTTTTAAACCATACCTATAACAGAGTCTCCTTTACACCTATCAAAATGCTGATAAAAAACCACTTTTTATTTACCTTTTGGGGGATCAAATGAATTCATTTAAAATTAATTTTTTTATAAGTATGTACAGTCATTATTATAAGCTTACAAAAAATTATAATTTTAATAAAATTTAGTTTGATTATTATATTTATTTTTTATTTCTTGTGAATGTAGGTTTTTCATTGAAAATCAAGCTCCCTGTTTTCCACATGTGGAAAAATAGAAGATTATCAAAAAAAAATTAAAAAATATGGAGTGCACCAGAGTATTGAAGTCCTTGATCCAAAAAATAAAATTGAATTTCATGCGCAAAGTTACTTATATGGTCATGCTTAAGATTCAAAACGGTGAATTGGTTTAATTTTGAAACTTCATTAAAAACAAAAATTCAACAAAAAAATATTCAAACTGCGGAAGTATCTTAGATATCAGAAATAAAAATCTAAATTTGAAAGAATTAGAATTTTATCCTTCATGGAAAAAAAGTTATATGTTATACGGTGAGCGTCACTTTTTAAAAGTGTTGTTTTTGAAAAAAACTAGTTTTTCTGGGAGATGGAAAAAGAAGTGCAATATGATTCCAAAATTTTTGAAAAAAATATATTTAAAATCTACAGACAAAATTTCACGAAACTCTAGTTTGCATCATCTTCAAATTCCTCATGGTTTAGCTGCTATAGGTGCCCAAAAGTGAAGATTTAGTTAAAAAAAATTATTTTAGTGTCTAGTTTGGCCAAAAATTGTAAACCACTATTGTGGGATCACCCAAGGGTTATCCCACGAATTGAGCACAATTGAATTCCAAGATAACAAATGTATCTAATTTGGGAGCTTCCTTTGATCAACCTTTGAAACAATCGAAGGGAGAAGAATTCCAGTCTCTAAGTGCCTTCATCCATCCATTGGTCTATAGAGTTAGACAAAACAACAAAAAGACTCAAAAATAAAAGGACTCAAAAAATATACAAGTATTTACAAACTCATATGCCACCTCACCGAGTGAAGATATTTAGATGTTGTTTGTTGCATGGTAGCAAAAAAGGATTCACTTCTTGGTATGTGAGCAAGAATTTTTTTTCACCATAGAGTTGGTGAATCTTAAAATGTCCTCCCCATGGTGAATTAAACTTCCCATACATACCTTTGGCATCTCTTTTGTGTCCCATAAGAGGACTTGATCTCCCACTTGGAAATCTCGAGACTTTGCTTTTTTGTCAAAAAGCTTCTTGGCTTGGATTTGGTGTTCTTTAATGTGATCCACCACCTGAACATGCTTCTTTCCAATTCAACAAGGAACATGATGCACTTATCGACAAAATTTTCAAAGTCTCATCTTCTATGGCCTTGGCCAACTTTAGAGCGAGAAGTTTCAAAGTGATTGGAATTTCTACATTCAACCCATATATGACTTGAAATGGTGGCATGCCTATTGCTTGTTTTGGGGTAATCTTATCTACGCATAATGCATCATAAAATTATTTTTTCCATGACTTCTAATTCTTGTCTACCAACTTCGGAATGATTGTGACCAAGTTCTTATTGCTTGATTCTACTTGACCATTACCTTAAGGGTAATAGTCTGAAGAATGTGACAATGTGATCCCATGCTCAAAGTAGAATTCTGTAATCTCACTTGATGAGAATGAAGTAGCATTATCCACTACAATCTTGTTTGGAATTCCAAACTAGGAAATGATGTTTTCTTTTAGGAAGCTATATACTACTTTTCAGGTAGCATGTTTGACCGGTCTGGCCTTTACCCTCTTAGTAAAATAGTCAGTGGTTGTCAAGACATAAACATACCCTCCATTGGATGGTGGATTGATGATGCAAATGAAATAAATACCCCATTGTTGAAAGGGATCTTCAACGAAAACTGACTTAAGGGGAAGAGTAGCTAATTTGGGTTTCCCCACAAACTGTTGGCATAGTTCACACCTACATACCCAATTGTACACATCTTGGAATAGTGTAGGCCAATAGTACTTTTCTTGCAAGATTTTGTGAGTTGTTACTAGTGTTGAAAAATGTTGTGAAATGACTCCAATAATTTGTTTTGCTGAGCTTTATCAACATAACATAGAAAAGTACTGTCAAGACTTCTCTTATACAATACATTGTCCCAAATGAAAAAAATTGCAGCCTTGAGTTTAACTGTCCTAATCTCTTTGTAAGTAAGGTTCTCTGGACACTCTCCATAAGTGAGAAATTGTGTGATATGTTTGAATACCATTTACTAGTTGTACTGACAAGCAATACCGTGACACTATCTTCATCTTTTACTTGGACTCATCACTTAATATTTCTTCTAGTTTATTATGAGCAATGAGATGACACAAACCTTTCCTATGTACCAACTTGGTGGGCTTAATATCCATGTTGTATTCTTGGATTTTGGAAATCTAGTTTCCTTGCTTGGTTCCAAACTCTTTTTGTGTTAGGATTGAATTTTAACCATAGAATCCAACACTAATGTAATGACATGGGATTTAAGTATGTAAAACCTAAAATGCTTCACTTCCTTAACCACAACAAAATCATGTTTCTCCATTGGAGAGTATTTCAACTCACGATACTTCAATGGAAAACTCATGAATGCAATAGGAGATTCAATCCCTTCGTTATTCTGCTACACTAAACTTGTAGATAACATATCCTCACAAGAAAAACTATACATGATGAATATTTGGTGTAGTCTAGGTAGAATAATATTGTTTCATGTGGAATAGCTTCCTTGACATCATTGAATGTAGCTTTACCTTCTACACTTCATCAAAAATAAAATTTCCTTTCATCATATCAACAATATGATGTGTCTTTTCTGCAAAGTCAGGGACAAACCTATGCAAAAAAAATATCTTTTTGAAGAAAGATTGAATTGCTATCTTACTAGATGGTAGAGTAAGAGCCTAAATTGATTTGAACCATTCTAGATCATTCTTAATACCTTATTTGGATGTAATGTGACCAAGATGCTTACCTTTAGTAACCCCAAAAATTGACTTCTTTAGGTTGAGAGAAACTTTTTGTTGCCAACAACTCTCAAGGACTTGTTGTAAGTGATGAAAATGTTCTTGAAATTTCTTTGAAAATATTGTCAAGTCATCAAGATAAACAACAATAAAATTACCCACGCCATCATGAAAATCTAAGTCCGTCGCTCTTTGAAATTTAGCATTGACATTGATTAAACCAAAAGGAATTCTATGATACACAAAAGTACCCCATGGAGTGGTGAAAACAGTCTTATGTTGGTATTCTTCATTTACCTCCACCTAATTGTATCTCAAAAAACCATCCAACATGGATATAATTTCAGATCCTATCACTGTTTGCAATACTTGGTCCATTATCAATAGGGGTTAATTGTCCTTTAGTGACAGTTGATTCAAATTTTTGAAATCCACACAAATACAGATTTTCCCCATTTTTTTTCCAAACTAGAACAATACTTGTTATCCACATTTAATGGTCAATAGGAAATATAGTTCTTGCATTAAGCATCTTTTGAATTTCAGAAAGAATAATACCTAAAATTTTGGGATTGTATTGCCTCTACTTTTTCTTGAGGAAAAGAACCAACCTTTAGGGGAATATCATGTTGTACCTCTTTTGGATGGAAAGATTTCAAGTCTTCATATGAATAGGTGAGCACATCAATGTATTTCCACAATATATCCACAAACTTTTCTTTCACATATGACATGCAACACTTACCAATGTTCACCATATTAGGTTATTTCTTGGTTCCTAGGTTAACTTGCTCTACTTCCATTGATGATTTAGAACCAGATTACTGCTACCTTTTGACATAATGGTCATGTTTGTTAAAAATTCTCTCAAGAGATACCAATCTTTTGGGAATCTTGTTCCCTTTGAGTTGCAACACTTCTTCTCTAGAGTCTGGACCATTCTCATAAATTGGCTCTCATGAAGGAGAATCACTACCTTTTAAATACGACTCATTAAAATTTTCAACCTTCTTAAGAAAGGAAACGATCTGATGATCATCATTGAAAATCTTCTAGTTGTCTAAGTTATTTGGAACACTAGATTGAAACACTAGCTCAATAGTGTAAGTAGTACCATGAAAATATTTATGTAGAATTAGGAGAGTAGCTAATACCACTAAATAAACAAATTTATCATTATAATCCTTAGGTACCATATATATATATATATTAAAAGAATCAAAATATTTGATGCAATCCCAAACAAGATTGTGGTAATTCCTTAGTCTCTCATTTTTCATTTGATACAAGTATCTCACTTGGAATACCACTAACTCAACATCACTTTGAGTGTGAAGGTTTTTAATTCCCTTCATGTGTGCAACTTCCATACCTAACAACAATGCCTCATACCCTACAGTATTGTTAGTATTATCAAATTGTAGCTTGAAGGAAAAATGAGAAATATTACCTTGTGGAGATATGAGCGCAATCCCCACACTAGATCACATAGAAGAGCAAGTATCGTCAAATTCCATAACCCAAATACCATTTGGCTCACCTAAATTGATAGCTTTGAAAGATGAAATCTCTTCATCTAAAGTAGACATACCATCTAAAGATGATTATCTTTCTAAAGGGGATGATCCATTGGTTTTTGATTCTTTACTTGAACTTTTTCCTAAAAAATTAGAATCATTTTCAGTCTACAAAAAGTATATACCCATACCTGAAGATTCAAAAAGGATTTGTGCTATTGGGTCATCTGACTTTGTTATAGAAAATTTAGACTTCCATTGAGGAAGAAAATTATGCATCACACCCTTTACGGGTATCTTAGTTTCTAACCAATCCATATTAATTTCACCTCCTACATCCTTACATAGATTACATCCTAGCAATATCCCATATGATGTTGGGATGTCAGCTACTAAGACTACCATTTTGATCTTTTTGTTTGGGAATGTAAAAAATACAAATTGTGCATCCTTAATTCTCCCAATCAAAGGCACTTGTCTATTCTCCATTGAAAATCAATGATTGAAAGTTTTGGTTATATTCAAACCCAAAGAGGTAGCCACTTTGGTAGGCATCATGTTTTCAGAGGGACCAAAATCAATAACACAATTGCTTAGCTTGTAACCATTGACTAACAAAGAGATGTAAAACGAATCGATCTTTTCAAGGATAGATGAGGGAATTGAAACCAAAGTGATTTGTAGAAGCCTAGGTTTGGAAACATCTAGTATGTGTTGATGGGAATCTCGGCTTGGATGGGTTCCCTTGTCTTTAACAAACTTAACAATTCTATCAAATTGGTCAAGATTAGCCCTAAGATACTTCACTTCAAACATTCACATATTGGTCTTCTTTGCATGGTCGATTATATCAAATGCTTGAAATGAACTTATCAAAGAAGATGGGGTAATTTAATTGGTAGGCTTAGGAACCAGAATACTAGTCTTTGGAACTAGATTAATGGTCTTAGGAATAGAAGAAGAAATAGGAGGATGAGAAGTAATTACTTTCTTACTTCATACTATATCTTTTGGTTGATTCAGAAAAGAAGCCCCCTTTTAGAAATACTAATTATAGACGTGGGCTATCCTTTTCTTTTTATGCATCGCCTTGCTATTGATTGAGCTGATTTATTGAATGAATAAACATCAAATAAGCATCAATAATAGGTTCATCCTCTTGATCAGATTCTTCTTCATAGTTTAGATAGCCAATGTTAGAGTCACCAACTAGATCTTCTTCCTATTCTTAGA
Organism: Sequoia sempervirens; assembly: GCA_007258455.2. Lineage (NCBI taxonomy): Eukaryota > Viridiplantae > Streptophyta > Pinopsida > Cupressales > Cupressaceae > Sequoia > Sequoia sempervirens. The sequence continues at coordinate 19,861 of VDFB02208864.1, read as the reverse complement.
AAAAAAATAGCATTTTTTTATTAATAGTCTAGTTGTGTAAAATCTTCTTGCTCAACTTCATAGTGCCCCACTACTACATTTGTGGGAGGTGCCTCAAGAGCAAGCCTTCCTTGCGATGAAAGAAGTCTATTATGGTTCCTTTGAGAATTTATGAATAATTGGAAGAATTAGGATAGGTTCTCCTTGGAACATCCTTGTAGGTGGAAGTGGATGAACCTTGAGACATTTGTTTCTTCAAATATAGCAATTCATTTGCTAACTTTTGCATCACTGGATCTCTCGTGCTTGAGAAATATTGAACTAAAGATGTTTTTCCTTTGTTTCTATTTGTTTATTTCCTTATCTTTTTGGAAAGAATCAAATCATCTTCAAAACTAGTAGCCAACTATTGAGCTATTGCAAGATCAGATAGGGCTTCCCTTTGCAATAAGAAACTTACCTCTGGTAACTGAGCCTTAATGAAGAGCACTTTAGATTGTGAGGATTCAACTGAGCATCAAATAGAATCCTGGTTGTCAACATATTAAATTTTTCCATGAACTCATGCATGGGTTCCTGTGACTCTTTTCTCATTTTCATAAGTTGAACCAACAAGCATGGGAATCCTTAGCAGGTTTAAATATTTCATTGAAATTATTCTGAAGAGTGGCCCAACTAGTAATAGTACTAGAAGCAAGATTTTAGAACCAATAAGCTACTACTCCTTGTAAAGTTTCCATGAACATCCTTACTAAAACATCTTCATGTTTTGTGCCAAGAACACCACATAAAATATAAAAAGAAACAATATGTTCATCAAGGTGTTGCTTTCCATTTCCATAGAATTTGGGGATGTTCTTATGTGAAAATTGAGGAATTTCATGCAAAGGTTCCACCAATCTCAAAGGACCGAAGGCGTTACACCAAGGACTGGGAGGTGGTTGAGCTGTGATTATACCTTGATTGAAAGGGGGAATGAAAAACCTTTGAATTGGTGTAACATGAAAAAATATATGAATGTTAGAGGCCTCACTTGGGAGAGGTGATCTTACTCTTCGAGGAGGGAAACTCCCTGTACGTTGAAAAGGAGATCTCATCCTTGGAGGAATAATATCAAAGTTATGTTTCCTTAGCAATTCAAATGTAGGATTAGCTTGACCTTGCACCCTTAGAATGCACATATAGCTTATGTCTTCCAGAGTGTAGTCCTTGAAAATAAATAAAAATCAGCAATAAAAATATAATTATAAATCACAATAAGACATAGGTATACTTGTCTACTTCAACCAAAAATGTGAGGCTTTAGTTGTGTGCTCATATCCCTAGAAGAGTCACCAAAAAACTTGGGTGAATATTTTTTAATTACTTTAATAATTACAAAATGGTAGTTTCAACCACAACTATGATGAGAAATTAATCTCTTTTCTCATAAAGGGGAGGCTCCCTTCTTATTGCTCACTAGATCAACTAGTAATTAAAATAAGATTATGTACACTACAACTATCCATGGGGGTGTCTCCATCAACATATTCTCTTTTTTCAGAATAAGGGAAGCAAATTACCATAATGACCTTGATGTTCACATTAAGTAATAAAATAAATAACATTAGTTGGATCAATAATAGCTGATACACAATTTTTTTAAATGTAAGAATAACAAGAACGATGCCAAAAAATGATAGTAACTTAGAAAATCCATGGAAACGCAAAGTCTTCCATCACTTTCCATGATGGTTCAAATGTAACAACGACAACAACTTATAGCTCAAAGAATCCAAATTATTACCAAAGATAATTACGAAGAGTAACACGTGTATCAAGTTGTAGCTCAAAGACTATCAATGAACAACACCAAAGATCCATAAGAATATAGCTAATAATCGTAGGAAAAAGACTATGAGTTCTCAACCAAATTTATACACAAAACATATATCTCCAAATACAATATGATAGCACAAAGTCTATCAGTACCAAATCTAAATTCCCTTCAATAATGAAATATCATGCCACTTAAAAACCAATTTCAAGATAATAAGATAAGAGAGACATAAGAACAATTTTACATACAACAAATGTGCTCCAAAAAAAAGGTCAATTTGCTTATTTTATTGATTAATTTGATATGTACATTCAACTCAAAGATTTAAGTATGCATTCTCAAAATGGGAAACATTTACCTTAAAAAGATCAAAGGTCCATTTCAAAAGAAACTCCCTCATATTTATAGAGGAGAGTTGAGAGCTAATCTAGGAAAACAATAAATAAATTGACTTATTCAATAGGAGAGTCCAATTTGGTTTAGGAATTCTCTATTTTACATGTAATTACATTTTGGAAAAAGAAACGTAAAATGTCAAAAATTGTTTACTTAAAGCATGAAAAATATTGAAACATAACTTAAGGCATGTTCAACTTTCTTTATTGTCTTTCTCCAAGAAATCTTCATACTTCATGATTTCTTGAACTTCTTCATTATTTTGACTTGAAGTATGCTTGGAGATAGTAAGAACTCTTATGATTGAACCCTTCATAGTGTTACTAACTTTTTCGTGCCTTTCTAAATACACCTTGTGGTTATCTAGGGTTAATTGAATATCCATCAATTTGTCCATCGAAGCCATTGAGAAGGATTGATCTTCAAATTCTTTTTGGATCATAAACGTGAAAATTCCTAAACAACTTCATCTAAGGAAAGGATTTTTCAATTATCATCAAGTAGTTTAGAAGGTAGCTCCTCAATTTTGTGGAAAATATCCAAATCATCATCTTCGTTGACCTCATGAGCATCCTACAAGTCCTTGATCAATTCCTTGATGATATTAATTTCGGATGTGATTGTTTCCTTTACCTCTTCAAACATATCTCCATTGGGAATTATCCCTTCCACCAAGGTATCAAGCATGAGTTTCTTTATCTTGATCCAAGCTTCCAAACTATCTTCTATTTCCTACCATTCTTGGGAAAATGTATCAATTTTTTTATCTAAATATGATCTTATCCTTTCCATGCTTCCCATTCTCTCTACAGAAGATATTAGGAGTCGTGTTCCTTTTGCTATCATTATATCCAAAAATTCATTGAATTCTTTACCTCTTGAATGTACCTTCCCCACTTTATGAATATTTGGTTCTTTATTAAGCATGCCCACAAGATCTATCGACTTTGAAGATTGGTTAATTTTCTAGAGCATCAAAGTTAGCTGCTTTGCTTTAGCCTTATATTGATATTTACTCTTCTTTACCTAATCAAATTTATTAATTCGAGAATTCAAAGTAGCTTGTACATATTCCTTGGAAATTTCATGAGTCACCTTTCCAAACTCAACTCTTGTAATAGAATATTTAGAAATATCCACATCCTCAATTAACTTATCTGGAGGAGGTTGTGCTACCTCCGCATACCTATTTCCTGCTTTATCAACCAATAACTTGGAAAGTCTTTTCCTTTTCCTTTACAAGTGTCAACTATGCAAAGTCAAATTCATCTAGAAAGACAACTTGCTTCTTCCTTTTCGGTGTCTAGGATGAAACTGTAGGGGAAGTGGAGAAGCACATTCTTCTAAACCAACAGTAATTGCTTGCATTTATGTCATTTCACTTGCAAAATTTGTTGTTACAATTGATGGAGTACTAGTAAAACCTACAACAATAATTTCTACACTTGTAACTTGAGTAGTCTCAATCATATATTGTTCTGAATTAGACTGAGAAGTTACATCAAAAGAGGGTGATGACAAACTCAAAAAAGATTTAGGAGACCCCAAAATATTTTCCAAACCATGTATGGGACTATAAAAAATTGACCATGAATATATGGATGAATGAACTGATTAAATGGACATGGTAAGATGAATGTAATAGTAGGAATGACTGTAGCAGTGATGGGTAAAGACCATCTAGCAAAAATAGTGGGATGAGTTGGACCATACATAGTAGTAGCAATTAGAGAAGATGAGATAAGTGGTTCTTTGGAGATATTATCATGAGGAGATATTTTTTCTTCCTCATGTTCTTCTTCTTAATCTTTCTCCTGGGTTGATGCCTCTTCTGCCAAAGTAGACAGTCCTTCAGTCACTTTACCCTTATTCCCTTTCACAACAAAGTTTATTTTTGGCCTAGAGGTCTTGCTTGAACTAGGTACATCATCCTTTTTCTTCGTTCTCAACTTAGATTTCTTACCCATGACACCTTCGGGTTCCTCCTCTAATCTAGTAACAAAGCATTTCAAAGGAATCCCCTTCTCTTCTAACAATACATTTGTGTTAGAAAGGATTGGTTCAAACCTTTCTTTGATTCGTATCATTTGTTTCTCTTACCACTGGATGACTATTAGAGGAGATCCTACAACATTATTCCTCTCTAAGTAGGGTCTAGGATGTTTCCATAGTCCTCCATACCTTCACGAATATCCACCAAATAAATATTTTCTATTTTTTCTATAGTCAATTGACAATAGTCCATTTTTCTTATCTCTTCTTCTATCCTATGATCAGCCCATATATCTTCAATTTTGTGCACATGGATGTAAGATTTCTTGATTTTTTCCTTCATCCCATGGTAGTAAAAATCACTCCTTTTGAAAGTCTTCAAGGTAACCCATCACATCTCAAATTATATGGCCTTATCCCTTGGAGATGTTTGAATGGAATACCTACCAATTGTGAGGGTAAACCTGAAACCTAGTTTGTGTGATTCCATTTGCTTGTTATGGATGACCATTATTTACCTAATTCTTTGAAAAATGCATATAAAAAAGGAGAAAAGAAAGCATCATTTACTCTTCAAAAATTATGAATGCTTCCATCAAAAGTTATCTGAGGAAAGTACATGTACATTGGAGTTACTCTTTTGTTCCCTTCCATTGTCAGTCTAGGAAAATTTATCATTGTAGTAGTATCAAACATCAAATAAGATGTCATGTAGAATTGAAGTAAAGTATACACTTTGAGCAATTGTTCATGAATTGTGTCATTGATTCGTTGACCCAAAAGGATTGGTTTCTTTCCCCTTAATATGATCTTGATGTATACATGCATCCATTCTTGAAAGGCGGATGAGGCAAGTAACCCTTTCACTCTACTCAAAAGAGAGATCAAATCATTAAATTCTTCAATGAAGTCACTGTGTAGGAAACTTTTAGGCCACCTTGAAACACTTGACTGTTGATTCTTCAACCACTTATTGTTAATCACTCTTTTGTGATTATCTATATCTTTCTCATATTCATCTTGTACCTAATGCTTAGTAACATCTGCATATGAATCAATACTAGGACATAAAAAATATTTATGAAAGAAATCTAGATCTAACAATAAAACCACATTTCCATTTGCATCCCTAACATGCCGATCATCCTTATTGTAGTGTGCTCCAACATGGAGAAAAAATTGAGATTATGTGCAACGATAGGGAAAGTTACTACCATTTGTATGTTTCTTAGAACTATATGCCTCATACCAGTATCCAATTATTGCTTCTAAGTTCTTTTAATAAATTTAGACATATCAACATGTCTGATTTCATTATTGTTTATCCCATCAATGTTTGAGGATACCAAAGTTGGCAAGAAAACACCTTGGTATTTGAACTTCATTGCTCTGGATTTGCTTGGAGCTTGAGATCCAACATCTGAAGAGTAGTTAGCAAATATTTCATCTTCCCAAGAAGGAAAATATGAGAATATTGGAAATTGTGCACATAATAACTGCTTTAAAAAGTTCATTATTTTCTAATGTTAGAAAAACTTGCATGATTGGAAATTGCAGTAGTGCAAAAAATTTGAGTAGTGAAAATCACTGATATTAAATTTTATGTGAAGCTTGGGGGGTAACCTTGGTTTGGTCCATTTGGTTTTTGATCGGTGACAATCACTGATTGAACACATCACACTACTAACCCATATGCTTAGTCAGAGAAAAACACTAACTTTACATATGACTCAAATCTTGAAGGCATACGTGGTGAAATTATTCAACTATGTAGGTTAAGGTTTATCAAATCTTTAAGCGAATTTTTTTTCCTCTTCTACACCATGAAGTGGAAACTTGATGCATCATTGGTGAAAAACATCGAAGATGCGTGGAAGACCAAGGAAAACCCTAATTGTTTCAATAGGAAAATTTTGATGAGAAAACATAAAAGCATGTAATGTTTTTGTTAATACATGTAAAAACAGATCCAAATGCCTTGGTCTACTCATAGACTAAAAATCATAGAACAAACTAAAAAAAAAATGGAAGAATAAAAACCTAAAGGATAGGTTAATGACCTATGAATTTTCAAAAACCCAAATTGAGAAACAACGAACCTAGAGGAAAGAAAAACTCTAGTGGGTTAGCAAAGGCATAACAAAGAAAATAGCCAATACATAGAAATATTAAAAAATTAAATGTAAAGGAGAAAATGAGAAATAAAAATGGATTAACACAACCTTAGATACATATAAACATGAAGAAAATTATTGAGAAGGTAAGAAACATCGAACAAACATGGAAATAGGAAGAACACGACAAAACCCTAGTCTGAAATGTTGACAAATCCACTCAAAATCCACATACCGACAAACTTGAGATTTTTTTAACACACAAAGGAAGAGGGATGAAAAACAAATGAAATTAAAAAAAATATTTAAATCAATTTAAAGCAACCCAAATGCAATTAAACTGCATTTATGGCACTTGTGTGAAGTCGAGTTTGCCAAGTCGTCAAAATTCTCTGCCAATGCAACTTTCAAAAAGTTTGTAGATGATATGTAAGGTTGGTGAAATTCACCGACCTTGAATTTTTTTTTGCATTAGTCATGCAAGGGTACTGAAATTTAGTGCTCTTGCATGAGTGAGAAATTTTCTAACTTAGAAAATAAATTTTACAACTTGGTTTATTTTACAAATTTTGAAAAACTGAAAAAGGTTAACACTCGAAATGATGTTTCGAGGCTAGGGGACTATGCACGAGGGAAAATATAATCTACGTCATTTTGCATGATTAGAGTATGTGGGTTACAAAACATACAAGTTTCATAGGGGTTATCCCATGAATTGAGCACAACTAAATTCAAGGATAACACATACCTCTCCACAAATCTTTAGCGTTGATAAAGTTATTATTCACACTTCTCAAGTCTTCATAAAATACTAGGATTGGTTGTACTTTGTGTTTATGAAAATATTGAATGATCCAACTAGGCCATGACCACCTTTCAAGGATCCATCAAAATTTATTTGAAATCCGCTATCTAGAAAAAAATCCAACTCATTTTTCACCTTTTATTTTATGTCTTTCTGTAAGAGTTGCTGATGAACTTGAGCACCTAGGATCACCTGCAAAACCAAGATAAACCTTCTACATGAGAGAAAAAAGAGGATGAAATGTTGGAATATGGTGCAATAACATAATTATGATATTATCACACTCAAAATGATACAATATGCATCAACACTCCCTTGAACTGACCGAGCTAATATGAGCTCATCTGGAATAGATAGGAGGGAGAGGTGAGTGCTAAATACATAGCATAATATGAGCATATAATTTCAAGAGGGTTAATAACTCCCAAATAACCAAATTAGGTGGGAGTTATGCCTACTTAGAAAAATTCCAAATAGGTGGCATAACCTACTCAGAAGGAGACAAGAGAGTGGTTTTGTGAGGTGGCATAAAAGGCCAAAAGAGGGTTTGAGACTCAACCACCCAAGTGTGGGTGAGGATGACACAAGTAATTGTTGGATTACACCATGTGCCCTCACATGAACTATGTTTGATATAACCTAAGTATGTTTAATAATGTGTAGGAAAAATAAATATTAAAATGCCTACCCTAACACCCCCCCTGAAGCATAGCTTAGGTGGGTGAAAAGGAACAAAGATGGGTCCCAACTACTAGGCCATATTGGGTTCCCATGTACAAAAAAATCTTTGACAACTGGAGAAAAGGAGAAAACCCAGTGGTATAAAAATCCTCCCCAAAAGAGAGAAAATAAAAAAGGTTTCCCAACACAAAAAATAATCCCATGCAAGGAAGAGGTTCCCTCCAAAATAGAAAGGATAAGAAATACTATGTAGAATTCCCTGAACTAGTCAATTGTACCAATGGTTGATGGTTGAAACTAGATGTAGAAGATGGTCCATGATCGTCAACAATGTTCCTCCCCTTAGGAAGAAACAAAACCAAAGGTACATGAAGAACTTATTCCCATTCCTAAAAGGAATATAAGGGAAGAAAGCTAAAAATGTAAGAAGCCTCTGAAAACTACTCATCTATCTCCATGTCGATGCTAAAAGTTTCCATCACCAAATTGGGTGTTCTAGGCCACATTGATGAATATGAAAATATAGAACCTAGTAGAGATGTATTTAGAACAAGATCTGAAGACTCTAATATCTCCTCTGAAGACAAAGATGCGTCCCCCAAATGTTGCTCAAAGTATCCACAATCATGTCAAACTGTGATGAATGATAATGTGGAGAATGAACAAGAGGGTCCAAAGGTTCCTCCATAACAATTGAAGAAGAATAAACTTCATCAAAGAGAAGATGAATGTCATGAATATTGTCTCCCAAGTCTGAAATATGAGACTCTATGAACAAACCTACAATTTTTGTTAAGTAGTCATTCGAAGTAGATATATATGGAAGATGATGTGTATCCTATTGCATTGAATCACAAGAATCCATGAATGTAGCAATGAAAGTATCCTCAAAAGAAAAAATAGATGGAGGAGAAGGAATGAAAGGCTCAAGAACTAGATCACATGTGAGAATACCCAAGTTCAAGTAGCAAAAGTTTTCCTCAAAATCAAGGCACACACTAGGAGTGTGATCAACAACCAAAGGATTAGAACCATTATTAGGTGAAAAGTCTAAAAAGGTTTATAATCAATATTCATGATCAACTATCATAGTATAAATTATCTCTCTACTCTCCAAGTCTCTGATGATAACTAAATCGGGTGTGAATTCCATAGTCTTCCCTATTCCACCATGAGTCATCTGATAGATGGAAAGCAGATTGTTTGAAAGATGAGGTACACAAAAAACATCATTGAAGGTGCCATCCCAAATATCAATATATCATTTCTCAATTACATCCATGTATGTATTGTTTCCCATCAAAATAGGTGGTATAACACAAGGCTAAAAAGAAGAGAACATAAACTATGTAGAAGCCATGTGATGAGAAGCTCTAGAATCTAGGAGCCATCTCCCTAATCCAAGACCTGTATAGGCACAAAGAGGTTTAATTTCCCCTATAGCATGGCCTTTTTCCTTATTAGATTCAAAATGTTTTGAATTTTTGGAATTAGAAGAAGAAGTTGAATCAACCATTTGAGAAGGAAAAGGGTATGTGCAGGATCATCATGGACCAAAAAGTGGCAATATGATGGGTATGTATCGACTACTATTTTTTTACCCAAAATTAATGAAATGAAAAGGGATTTTAAAGGATATTCTCAAATTTCACTGATATAAATTATGCTTTACTTTGAATTTAATAAATAATTATTATTTATTTTCTATTCAAATTACACTAAAGTCCTAATTGATAGGTGATTGAAAAACATCTATAGCTTTCTAAAGTATCATATTTTTTGAATCCAAAACATGCTACATTCTATGCTTTGCATACTATAGGATTAAAAAAGAAAAAATTAATTTCATGAAGTTTTGACCAAGTTAAGGTGGTTAGACATATGAGTTTTATATTTTTTAAAAATTTGTAATAAAAATTCATAATTAATTATTCTCTTGGAAAAATTACAAAAAAATATGCATCACATTGGGGCATGAGTCCTCTAGTTATATCTAAAATCTTACCAAAAAATATTAACATTTTAGTGTGGTTAGGTGGTCGCATTAACCTACTTCTTATTTTTCCCCGAAATTTAAGTACCAATCGCATTGAAATGAAGTTTTCACCAAATAGATTTTTTTTTAAACAAACCTAATAGTTTAGAAACTACATTCAATTTGCTACAGATTCTATTCTTACATATTTTTGAAATAATCTAGATAACTTATTCAAATTTTTACGGCAAGTTGTCTAACTCTGATTTTTTTGAATTTTTTGCCACTTAAAGGCCTATTTTTTCCATGATGATCCTGCACATACCCAAAAATTATTTTATTCTTCTCAAGAAGATGTTTAATCAAGACCAAATTTTTAAAGAATACTTAAAATCAATTGTGAGTCATCCTTTTTAACTCCACACTGCTCCAACTGTAATCTTATGGAATTTAACTTAGTAAGGGAATCCTGAATGGTGTCAAACTTACATGGGCTCAATCCTATGAGCTCATTCTCTAATGAATGTGCTCTCAAATCATCTTGTTTACCAAAGAGAGCATTCAAAGTATTCCACACTTCATTAGGTGATTTTACAGACATAATATCAAAGTGTAGATCAGGAGATACCACCATGCATAAGGTTCCAAAAGCTTCATCACACTTGTTGAACCATTTAGGATTTTCTTCATCTTACGTAGGTTCCATATCAATACCCATTGTTATTCTATACAATTTTAACTTTCTTAAGCGATTTCAATTTCATTTTTCCACTCAAAGTAATTGTATGGTGTGAGTAGAGGAATCAATTTATCCATTTTAGATTGTTGTTGTAGTGTGAGAGAAAAATGAAAGAAGAAACAAATAAAGAAACTCCCTCTTTTCACTCAATAAAGAATCCCCCCCAACAAAAAATGATTTGGCACTTTATAAATTAGTGCGTTTACAATGTTGGAGTTGTTTTCTAGAGTTTTACAATTGTCCAAAATGGACCCAAATATTTAAAGTACATAAAATCTCAAAATAAAAACCTCATAATAGCACCATTATGTAGCTCTTAGAAAAATATAATCTTTTAAAAAAAAATCACCTTGATCTGAGGTCGTACGTGAAAGTTACAACTGTTTGAAGTTTAAAAAATGGTGATTGTCCTTCAGATTTGATGAGAAAACTGAATTTATGAAAAATATGTATCACTTGAGAAAAATATATTGGACCAATGCAAAACTTGTGAAATTCTACCCCAAATAAAAAAAAAATTCTTATGAAACGGAGCTCGGATGACTGAGTTAGAGGCCTCTGAAGTTTGACCGTGAAATAAAAAATGCAAATGGAGCAGGGTGCAAAAAATCTTAAAAATTTGCTGATGTAATGTTGACACATGCTCATGTCAAAAAAATCAGAGGTTAAAATTGACATTCTTCTAATTGTAAAAAAGAGTATTCTTCCCTAAATGGAATATGCTCATGTTCGCGTGCTTAATTTTGACAGGTAAATGCTTGTTACAGTTTGTCATGGGTTCGATGTATTGATGAAATCTTGAACTAGAATATTGTTAGAATCTGAATCATATTCTTTTACTTTGCATGCATTGAATTTTGTGTTGCAATGCCTAAAATATTTAATTGACATAGCTGGTTGATGTACTTCAGTCGTCGATTTGTTAGAGTCAGCCAAAAGTTTTGTTTATCAATTGTCATCAGTAGGTTAGTGGTGGTATGGGGCCACCTACCCACTTGGCCACCTACCTACTTGGCCACTTGGTACAGTACCTATAGGTAATGTCAGGTTTGTGGGCCTATACAACGCACAACTATATAATTTTTTTGATTTTTTTTTTTTCAATATAAATTTCCATAAAAAACTATTAAAAACATATATATATTTTTTTATTTTCAATTTTTTTGCTTTTTGATTTTGCAAAATTACAATGAAAAAACCTTCATAAAAAATATGATTTTTTTTGTTTTGAAAAAAAATTCACCTCGATATGCATGCAAGGGTTCGTTGGGCAAAAACAATTTGCCCCAAATTCAACTTTGTCCAAATTGGACAAATTATATATGAAAATAAGGGTTTTTGGGCCCTCTAGACTCGATGGCACAATCCATTTTGGATCAAAATTCTCCTAAAAAATTCTAAATTCTAAATTCTCTCAAATTCAAGAAGGGGCTTGTAGATCTGAATGCTCTGATACCATGTAAGAGTTTCCGATGAACTCCAGCAGCCAGGATCACCTAAAAAACCAAGATAAATATTCTACATGAGAGCAAAAAGAGGATGAAACACTGGAATATGGCGCAATAACAAAATGATGATATTATCACACTCTAAATGATACAATATGCATCAACACTCCCTTGAATTGACCGAGCTGATATGAGCTCTTCTGAACTAGATAGGAGGGAGACGTGAGTGCTAAATATATAGCATAATGTGAGCATATAATTCCAAGAGGGGTAATAACTCCCAAATAAAAAAATTAGGTGGGAGTTATGCCTACTCGTAAAATACCAAATAGGTGGCATAACCTACTCAGAAGGAGACAAGATAGTGGTTTTGTGAGGTGGCATAAAAGGCCAAAAGAGGGTGTGAGACTCAACCACCCAAGTGTGGGTGAGAGTGACACATGTAATCAATGGATTACACCACATGTCCTCACATGAACCACGTCTCATATAACCTAAGTATGCTTAATAATGTGTAGGAAAAATAAATTTTAAAAACCTACACTAACACTTTCTACTCATTTATCAATGAAATCCTCAACATCATTTATTGATTTTTCTTTAGGTCGCAAGGGAATGCTCCTATTGATTTATTATACACCTCTATCTAAAGTCTTATATTTATATCAAGCTACATATTTTAGCATGCCAAGTGTGACAAGGAAAAACAAACACACTTTGGAGGGGTGTTTATACTAAATTTCCAAGAAAATAACAAATCCTTGAGAAATTTAGTTATTTTATTTATAACTCTCTTTGAGAATCACCATTGAAGGCTACTTTAACCCATAAAATAGAAAGAGAGTGATAAACCCAAGCATCATTAAGTGTAATTTTTCTATTTTTTCAGTTTTGATAGGGTTTTATTATGAAGTTTTATACACATAATGCTTTTAGTTGAGTTTTGTGCATTAAGTAGACTTTGTGTATTGCTATATTTACTTCAAAACTTGGAAACCAAAAGTGTTAGTATTAGAACTAGATAGGCCAACATTAATTTGGACTTGAATTAGTGTGTTGGGTTGTTAATTCAAGGGAATTATGTCCTCATTATCTACATTGATGAGTTGATTGTGTTTATAATTACTCTAGCAATTGAATAGTACCGTAGAAACCTACATTTTTGTTCTTATATACTTTGAGAGTGGAGGGATCATCTAAGCATTTACATTTGCAATATGGAAAATATCCATTTAGAGCCTTTTCATAAGACTATATTACTAGTACTTATTTTCATTTGATTGTGGATTTCCCAAAATTTAAATGATAAGACCTCAATTTAATGTGGTTTGGATAAATATTTGAAATAGCTTTGGTTCCTAAGATTGCAAGTAAAAGTATAGAATGATAGGACACTTATAATTGTTCCCCATAGACAAAAACTCATCACACCTTAAATGCGATGCTAATAAAATAACATTTTCATTAATTTTTTCCTAAGAAATGCAATAAATTAAGATGTTTTTACTCTTTTTATCCACCCATTTACTAGTTCACCATCATTCTTCTATGGAAGGTAGCAAAAACTAGTAAGGAGACATGTAGATCTAGATTTAGCTACATGTCATATTATTTCAATTTACATTAATCACTTGATCTTTTAGCTTTTGAGTATTGCGTTTTTTACATGTGTCTATAACATAGGATTAAAAGAACAATAGTAATTTGGAAGAGGCAATATAATATGCCATTATCCCTCTTTCCACCAAGTAAAAAATACCTCTCCAACTATGCAACATTGAGCAATAAGAATCTATGAGATATAGATATCAAGAATTCTTGGGTTCTTAGATCCCACAATGAATGCTAAAGGGGGATTGTACTTGTGTGTTGGTATAAATTTATATACATACACTATATTACTTACTTTCACATAGGTAGTTTAATCCTAATTTATAAATTTTAATTATTTTCTTATTTTAATTATTTTAGAAATTAGAGAAAAAAGAGGGTTGTTGTGCAACCAAGTGAATAGAAAATAATCAAAGGAAGATTTTATCCAATTTATTATTGGTATTCTCTAATTTTCATTACATCTATCTTAGAAGTAGTTCTTTGAGATTATTATGCTGAAATATGTTGAAATTGGGAAAATTGACAATAGGTACAATGTTATATACAGCTTGTTTGAGAAATTGAATCATGTTGTTAAATATAGTTTTTGAAAGTAATACAAATATTTTAACATTAAGTTTCTTCATAAATTGAACAATATTTTTTACCATTTATATTTTTCATAAAAAGTCGATTGAAAGACATTTAAATAGACCAAATCATTGTAAAAAAATTATATAATCAAATTCCAGGCCTGACAACTAGAAGGAGAAATTATTGAGAAAATTAAAGATCCAAAAACCAATCAAGGGTAGTCAAGAGTAGATTTATCAACTTATTGCAACATTATTTTCAATCAAGCATAATTTCAATCCTTCATCATGTTTTTATGTGAGTTTATCTATGCTTTATGATATTTTTTTTGTGAGTACTTGTTGGAAATTGGATTGCATCAAATGGTTGTCATTAATATCAATAGGTTGTCATTGATGTCAACACAGTACCATATCTATGAGTTGTTTACAGGAAGCCATTCCCTATCGAAGATATTCTTTATCTATGATCCAGAGTGCTGGTTTTTGGGTCCATATTCTACCACAAGACATGCTATGACTCTAATATCTTAACTATGCCATTATGATTCACTCAAACAACTATATTCAAAATTTTGAGAAGTTTTGTGTTGGGAGTAGTAAGTTATCAATGATAGAGTTTCTTGGGTTTTGGTCAACCTAACACATGTTATGTTTTAAGAAGATTGAATTTACCATGAGGATATTCTATATAGAGCTTAGTTGACTTCGTATAATGCATGGCATTGACAAAGGGATTTTTGATTATTTTTTTTACTCAATTAGGCCAACCTAATTGATGAATAAAGTGATACCTATATATACATATGTATAAGATGTTTTGAGGATGGAGATGAGCATATGTAGTGGAAGTGAACATATGGTGTGAATATGATATTTGAAAAGGAAAATAGGTGTGTGAAGATATAAGCCTAAATTCTTTAGTAGTTTTTGATCAGTGCAATTTTGTTAAGTGACTACTATGTGAGGCAATACTTCATATTCTGAGCTTCATTGGAATTGAACCCTGCACATTGAAGGTGTATCCTATTAGTTTAATCTTGTGGTATTGAGCCACTATAATTATATCTTGGTAGTTATCCACATTTTTTTATCTCTAGGTTGTAGCCCTATAGGATAGTGAGTCCTTATTCTGGATAGCGAGTCCTTATTTCAGACAATGAGTCCTTATTCCAAACAATGAGTCCTTGTTTCAGGTAGTGAGCCTTTTATAATCAATTTTGATATTCCCTATAGTGTGAGTTAATCCTCACCATGGTTTTTCCCTCATTGGGTTTTCCATGTAAATCTGGTGTTTTTGTGTTTATGTGTTGGATTTTAGTTTTTGCATTGGCATTTGATGCTTAAGGTAACTGATTTTAAAGGTTTAATTATGTGACAACTGATTCACCCCCCTCTCAGTTGTGCTATTCAACAATTGGTATTAGAGCTTGGTTCTTTGGAATGAGTTTAACAAATCAAAGGAGATCTTGGTAGGTTTACAAAATAATGAAGGGATCTAACTTGGATGAATAACTAAGAACAAAGACTACATAGTTTGAAAGTGAAGATCTGAAAGAAAATGTCAAACAAGCAGATGAATGCATTCAGAAACTAAGGAATCACATCCAAAAGTTCAAATTGAAACATAAAGAAGTTAACCAGGAACTAAAGGAAGCAAAGGAGACTATTGAGAATCTAATAATGGAAGTTGAAGAAAAAAAAAGGATGGAAGATAATTTGAAATTGGAAATTGAACAAAGCAAAAAAAAGGAATGAAGATTGAAAGAGATCATCAATTAGAAGACAAAATAATGTGATAAGCTTGAACAAGAAGTAGTAACCCTAAAAGCTGATTTGAAAAAAAGCAAAAGCTCATGAAGAAAGGTTCAAGAAAATTTCTACAATACTTGATGAGTTGATTTCATCGTAGAAACTTGTAAAGGATAAAAGTGGTCTAGGACTTGAAGAAGGAAAAAGCTCAAAGAATGAACAATTTCTCAACAAAGTGCACAATGAAAGGAAATTTCAAGGCAATACTTATCAAAACAAGAATGGGAGGATCAATACCAGAAGGATTCCCATTTGACAATGTAATGCTCGAAGGTACCCATATTTTAATGGATTTTGTTTCTCATGCAATAAATTTTGACATAAAGCAATAGAATGTAGAAATAAGATGAACCAAAATAGAATGAGTCAATTCTTTGCTAGACATTTCTATGATTGCAACAAGTTTGGACATAGAACAACATAATGTAGAATTCAAATGATCATGAACATGTTTATTACTAGAAGGATTCAATATTTTCAAGGCTACTATTACACATGCAATATCTTTGGACACAAGGTTAATAAGTGCCGGTCAAGGATGAATACAAACTCTTTTGACCAAGGATATGTTGTGTGCCACACTTGCAACAAACTAGGACATATCTCAAAAGTCTATAGGAGCAAAGTTGGAAAGAAAACTGATCCAAAACAGAAAAACAAGCCTATGAACAAGGTAGATCCTAAAGAAGTAAGGATAGAAATGGAAAAAAAATGGAGAAAGAAGGAAGAACTTGAGAATAAGGATAAATAAAATAATCCTGTATTTGCATCTGGTTCATATCCCTCTTTTAATAACTAAACCTAGTAATGGTTTTAGGAGAAGTCACAAAAAATCCTACGAAACCCCTAATATATGAGGTGTCATGCGATAAAACATGGATATGTGATGTGAATCTCTATTTTGAAGGCATTGGAGAAAATTTTGGTAGAAAAGATAAAAATAAGGAAATTTGCAGAGCACTTCTTCACTTAAGTGTTTCTCATAAAGTTGTTGGCAACTTAAAGGAAATAAATGCGAAATTAGGGAAAATCAATAAATTCAAGAAAAGCACCATAAATTGGAGGAAAAGAAAGATTGTGGAAATGAGTCTATTGTATCAAAGGAATTGTCATCTAAAAATAGATTTAGCAGCTTTGGCTGAGGGGAAGACACTGACAGGGTAAAGCACTGGCGATGATGTCATAAGCAATAAATTACTTTTTGCAATGAAACCCTTAAAGTGACAAGTTATATAAGAAAGTTGAGTGGTCATTCCTTTTCATTTTGAATTGAATGAGCTAAGGAGAAATTTGCAACTAAGAAATAATGAGTTAAGGTTATTGGAAAGCAAAAGTACAAGGAAAAAAGCTAAAATAATGGAGTCAAAGGCAATGGTGGTATTTGATTTGCATATTGACGAATTGCAAAAATTAGGTAAGTTGTAGATCAATGAATCTAACCATGAAAAGATTCAAAGTTTCAAAGGTTCTCTTTCGGTTGAGAAAATTCAAAAGGTCAAGAGTCTAGGGCACAAAGGTTTAGACATTTGGAGCGAATTTCGATACTTCTTGGATATAGATGTTGTTCAATTTTTCCTAAGAAGAATTCAAGGTGATTAGATGATATTCAACAAACCCTATGGGATTACAAAGGAAGCAATTGCAAAAATTACATGATTATGCAATGATGGACCCATTCTAGTAAAGAACTCAGTCAAGAACAAATATTTTGAAGCCCTAATTGGAGTGACAAGAGAACAAAGGGCACTTCTAATTCACACTATAATCAACTCGATGATAAGGTATGTGGCATATGGCATTTCATACAAGATTTATTTCAGAAATAGGGAAGGTTCTACTTTGGTGATTGTTGTTTACATTGCACATCAAATGTTTAAAAATAATGTGTACTTTGACTTGTGTGAGTTATTAATGAATCAATTAATGGAGAACATTACTATGACAAAAAATGAAAATTACCCTTTTCGCTTGGTTCCTTGGTTATATGTCTGATGATGTATTTTTTGAAGTCATTACCATTGAAAGAGAATTTCGTGTGGAAGTTAGTTGTATCGGCTGGGAAATAGGTCTATTGGTATTTGGAATATTCAACAAAGAATGAAAATATTTGTAAAGAATACTTTGCAGACAAAATAAGTGCATGAAGTTTTGGTATGGTTTCCAGTCCGGTTGGGATGTCTGAGGTAGGATCCTCCTCTAGGAAGAGGAAAGCAAGATCCTCCTCTAGGAAGAGGAAAGCAAGAAGAATTAGTCTAATTCCCCCTCCAAAAATAAAGAAGTTGAAGGCAAAAGAAAAGAAAGAAGAAAAGGGGGAAAATACTATAGAGGCATTTGATTTGGCATCAACAGATGATGATGAAGAGGATTTTACAAAAGAAAAGGTGTTGAAGATTCTTGAGCAATCTGATGGATTGACAAAGATTGGAGATGTTTGGTTGTCACAACCAACATAATTTTTCTCTACAAATGAGTATCAAATGCTAAAATTGCAATAAACTAGGACACATTGCAAGTTACTACAAGGGAAAGAATATAATATCTCCTGCCCCTATTATTAATCAAAAAAATAAGAAGATGAATACATTTTGGTAGAATAAGGAAGAAGTTGAAGTGAAGAATGATTTTCTACCTTAGTATGCTACAGATGAGTTCTCTAATAACTAAATACCGAGAGTATTGACTTAGGGGGAGTTGCAATTACAGATCCTGTCAAACCCTTAAAATGCATGAGATCTTGAAGTTTTCATAATAATGATAAACAATGATATCAATCTAGTTTTTCATGATTCTAGAGTAATTAAACCTTGTAGAGAAATTTCCAAAAGGATTATGGAGTTGTATGATATCACATACAATAAAAAGCTATTAATGTCAAGAACTAAGAAAGGAATTTAATGAACAATGTTTAGGGTTGATGTGAAGTATATCTAAGCCATACTTGATCATCTTTATTTCATTTAAATGTCATCAAGTGTGTGGAAGGGCTAAGAAAGAGAAGAAGGATTTCAATGACTTTGTGTTAAAACCCTAATGGTAGAATTCTCAGGTATTTCTCAACTTCTTGCAAAACCCTAGTTTTTGAAGGAATGCTCATGGATATACCAAGGGTTATTGATGTTGTGGAGAATCCAAAAACCAAATTTAAGAATCACTCATACAAATCTATGCATAATGATAAGGATAGAGAATTTTCCCATGTTCCAATTGATGTGTTGCATTCAAAGGATGTTCACATGTACATTCACTGATCTCTAACTTGGTATAGTCATTTGAAGATGGAGGAATTTAGGAGAAATTATTTCTTGGGTGATGACTTCTTACTAAAATAAAAATATAGGAATGTGTATGTGAAGAAATTAGATACATGGAAGAGTTTTCCATATTTTAGTAGATTGAAGATGAATGGATAATAATTGTATGGAGCCACATTCATGAAGAATTCATCTACCTTGATAATCCCTATATGATCATAAAGGATGACACAAAAATTCTAACTAGTTTATGCTCCTTTGGACCTATGCTTGTATTGAAATTTGTCAATAATGAAGAATTCATGAGACTCACAAGAGCCAAATTTGATAAAAGGGCACTAACTGTGGATGACATATTAGACCTAGGGGTCCTCTATGCAAAAATGGTCATTGCACAGAATATATACTACTCAAATAGAGAATTCTTTGTTACTTCCACCATAATTCATTCAACACATCTGATGGTGAAGGAAGGAAAAGACTTTGAACTTTTTGAGCTTATGTGACAATAGTTGTTGGAGAATTTGCACAAAAAAGGAAACAAAATACAAATTCCAGTTTGGTTCCTTAATCATCTATCTTATGTTTTATTTCTTGAAATAATTACCTAATTTGAGGAATGTGGTTAGGCAAGGGCATATTCCTATTACACATAAAATTAGGG
>VDFB02208861.1:0-11925 GCA_007258455.2 Sequoia sempervirens | reverse complement strand
CTTGTTCAAACCCCTAATTGCATAATCAAACCTTGAATGGATTAAATATCCATAAAACCCTAGCCTTAAGTGTGTTAAAGACTATGAAAATATGAAGTATCACAAAACCCTATTCTAATGTGCTAGAATAAGATGTGAAAATGTGATTTGAATGATGCAAGAATTTAGTCCTAGAAACCCTACAACATATCAAATGGATGTAAATGACATGCAAACCTTAATATGAAGATAAAGAGAAAATGGAAGATGGAATCACTTTGAAAACAAGTCTTTAGTTTTGATTTGATGGCTAGTTGCATCTCTTGAACCTAGATTTATCCATGATTCACCATAGGCATCCATCATCAACTCTTTGCAATGTTGGATCTTGAATGAGAAGTGAGCTTGAAGACCTACAAAAACCCTATTTTGTTGCCCTAAAGCTTCAACTTTGTTGTAGAAAATACCAAAGAAACTTATTGTGGAAGACTCCTCACACTTGAATTTTGATTTTGCTTTGTAAAAATGACTAAGAGATGTAAAAAATGACGTAAAATGTGTATTTATAGGCATCAACACTTAATTTTCCCATTATTTAGACCTAAGAGGCCAACATCCATTGAAAAATTAAGTTGAATTAATTGAATTCCCGCTCAAAATTGAATTTCCCCCCAAAAGGGACTCATTCGCCATCATTGGTGAATGGATCCCACCAGAGGAGACTCATTTTCCCAAGGTGGTGAATGGGTCTCACTAGTGGTTTTTGGAGGTGAGTTTTTGGGATATGCATGAATTAAGTGCTATTTTTTGAGATGTAGATGATTTATCAAGTGAAACAAGCCTCTAGATAAAAAAATAATGGGTCTTACGGGCCTATACATGCTATTTTGAAGAATGAATAATGCAAGGGTACTCAAAAGTAGGTCTAAATTAAGCATGAAATTGTCTCTTTTCTCAAGAGTGTCCATTTTTCAGGAAGGCTAAATCTAAGGTAATACTCTGCATTTATCTATTATTCTGCAATGGTAGAGTAATCCCTAAATATTTTACACCAATTTATCATTTATCATCTATCAAACCTCATGGTGTGCTTCTCCATAGACCAAGATTGGTGCCATATCTATATTTTTTTAATCTTTGTATCTCTACTTTTAGATTCCTAATATCACTAGGATTTAAAATTAATCATTTATCATTTTTATCATCTTTATCTCTAGTTGTTTGTAGAGGTGAAATGACTAAAACAAGGGGTTGACTAAGGAAGTCCCCCAAAATAGCCACCAACATTTTTCATGTTCCTCTTATGTGTAGGTTTTGTAGATTGTAACAACATAAACTAACATTTTGGGAGTCTATGGATCTATTGTGCTAGGATAATAGTACGGCATGTTATTTGCACTAGGCACTAGCATTTAGGGTTGAGAGTCTCTTTCTTTGGTGCCAAGTTTCTCTCTACCAATATCTACATTTTTAACAATACTTAGATTTGTATCTACTATGAATCTAAACATATTATAATTTTTATCTCTAGTTAGTAGTGTGCCATAGAAAAAAGTACCCTTTGCTTGACATGGGATTAATTCTTAATAATTTGGGCTTAATGAGGCCTCAATTCAGGTGTTGTGAGGAATTTTATTCATCCACACTAGGTCTTGAACCTTTGCAAACTAAATAAAATGCATTTAATGACGTCTTGTGATGGTGTTGTGAACTATTGTAAAACATTTTGACACTCTTCTAGACTCTATTCATTGCAATTCACCTAAAAATCACCTTTTCATCACTAATCAAGTCCTATTTTGAAATGTTGAAAAGTCTTGTAACAAGATTTCACGCTTTTCTAGGCACAACTTCACTATTTATCCCTTTCTTATGCTTTATTTGACCCCTTTATACCCTTATAAGCTTTAATTAGTGTATTTTTGAATGTAAACCCGACAAATAACATTAAATACAAAATGATTCCTGACACCCACTTTCAAGCTTGAGGTGGGACCCATTCACCATGGGTGGTGAATGAGTCCCCCTTGGCTCCAAATTCAAAATATTTTAAATTTCCTTTTGGGTTTTTATTCAAAATTACTTGATGTCGGCCTGTGATGAGGTATTAACAGGTTACTCTAGCTCTCAAGATTGTATAAATATAAGTCTTTTAACTCATTTTCACATCTCTTAACATCTCTTATCTCTTATCATTCATTCATCCATCATTCTTCTATATCAAGTCAAGTAACTTAGGGTTTTAACATTACATGTAATTCAAGATGAATTTTCAGACATTCAAGGGAAAATCCTTCATGTTTTGCTGCAAACTTACAAGGGTGCTAACCCAAGAAACAGAAAATCACACACCCAACCAGATAATATTATTATTATTATGAATATGAAAATATTACATGTAGAGGATCTCAAATCCTTGAGTTCTGCAATACACACAAGTTATAGAAACTACAAAAATTCCTCTTTCGAGTATGCAATCTTTTCCCCAAAAAGCTACCAAAAAGATCAAAAAACCCCACCCATAAATAGCTCTGTTTTAGTCTTGGAGCAAAAACAACATTTGAATTATGATTTTTGGTGGTTTGACAGCGAAAATTACAATTTGAAATTTAAATTTTAAAACTACTTTTGAAAATTAGCACATTTTTTAAAATGCACCAACTTTCGAGAGCCATAAATTTTGATCTGGGACTCCGTTTGATGAACCGTTGGAAAGGTCTTGGGGTGAAGAATGCACTTAGAACCCATTTTGCTAGTTCCAGTGATTTTTGGGTCTATACAAGACCGTTTAGTGCCTCAAACTGGACTTGGAAGATTTTTCAGGGCAAAAAACAGAAACTAAAACTTGAATAGCTTTCAAATCAGGAATGATCTTGACTTTATTTGTTCTCCAAAGTGCTTATTTTTCTGTCTTGAAGCTTCCCATAGATTTTTGCCTCCTCACGCCTTCAAATTCAAAACTACTAAAAAATATAAATTGAGCAGAAAAAGCAAAAATACAATTATGTAAGTTGGAAACTCTTATTCGATGAAAAGGGTATCCAGAAATGCAAAAACATCTAGCAAAAGCTAACAAAAGGAAACATAAAGGAAGACATATTTTTGGGTGATGAAGGATTTCCCTTACACCACTTGATGCTCCTACATCATACACCCAGGGTAATTTGAGAAGTGACCCCGTCACATCTTAGATGGTTGAGGAAAACCCCAAATGGTCAACCTTTTCCTTAGATAGCTAGGATGAATCTTCCATAGGCCTTCCTCTCCACTTCATTAGATATTCTTCATATTGCCTGTTTCTGGTACTCCTTCCCACACGGCTATCCAGGATTGCTTCAATCTCCTCCTTCTCTGAAGTAGGTGCTAGAATACCACATTGTTCCATTGCTAGTACTTCCTCTGTACCACCTTCATGATACTTTTTCAAATACTAGATGATCTTGCATCACAAAATTTCAAGATCAATCATCATGGCAAGGTAATCAACTCCATTATTGCATGTTTCATTCTATTCTTTCATCATTTTGGTTTAATTACCTAAAAGGAGATTGACCAAGGAAAACCCCCATGCCCTAACATTCACCATTTCTTCTTCTCTTCTTGTGTGTTTGCAGATTTAGGACTCTTGGAAGCTTGGAAATAATTGAAGATCAAGTTGTAAGGTTGTTAAAGTTTTCTCTTCATTCAACAAGTAAAAAAAGAAACAAAAACTCATTTTCAAATCTGTAAATTAGAGTTTCGGAAGCGAATAGCTGTATAAAGCTAAAGTGTAGATCGAAAGCTTCAGAATCTACCTTTGAATATTCATAAATTGAAAAGTGGACTCTTTCGCCATGGGTGGAAAATGAGTCCCATTCTAGGGTCAATTTTGAGTTTTATGCATTTTTGGGTACCCATTTGTCAGAAATAGGTTCCGACTCAGTTTACTAGAACTAGGACTGATTCGCCCAGAATAGCGAATGAGTCCCTCCAAACCTGAAAATCAGTATCAACAATGTTTCAGAAGCAATTTCCAGTCTCCTTCAAGCCTTCAGGTGCACATTTTCAATTTTATCAAGTTCTATTACAGTTTTGCATTCATTTTAGGTATTTATGCATTACACAATGTGTTTTCAAACAAGTTGTTTTCCTTTAATTTCCATTCATTAATTAGTTAATCTTATTAGTTTCTTGCATTCAAACATTGCATCTAGGAATATTACATCCATATTCCATTCATATTGCATTAACTTTTGAATGTGAACTTAAGCATTTTTGGCCCATCTTTGTCCTTTTAGGTGAAAAACCCTAGAAGCGTTAGAAAGTAAGTAGGATCCAAAAATCTATGATCCAAGTAGCAACATTATTATTCTTCTATTATAAATCATTTCTACTTTAATTTCTAGTGAGCTATTTCTAGTCCTATATTAAGTACAACAATTTGATTTCTATCATTTCAATGTAGTCTTGAATTTTTTTAATTTATAGTTCTATTTTCTTTAAGTAGAAAATTTTATACTCTAGAATTAGTTTTATAAAAATCTAATATGCTAGATTCTCTTGCATCTTTAAATGATCTAGAGAATCAAAAAGGCTTAAAGAATGTTTTATAACCTCTATTTTCATGTGTGCTCTTTGATCTAGTAAATATATCTCTTTAAGCTATATTGGTAGCATTTTATGTTCTTCTAACATGTCTAAGAGGTTCAAAAAATTCATTAAAGGCCTTCATTTTACTAGAAATCAAGGGATTGCATATCCAAGTTTTTAAATCTATGAGCATAAGGAAAAACATAGAATCACATGAATGTACAATTCATTCTCCCATCCTAGCTAAGTAATTAAAAGAAAAAATCACATACAATCTGGTGAAGAGAGAAATTGAAACAAGTCCAAGAATTGCCAAAAAAAATATTACATACATCACCTCCCACTTTAGCAAATAGAGCCAAACTCAAAGTTTTTCATTTCTCCAAACCTTTACCTTATCTTCAAAACCATGAAGGCCAACAAAAAAATTATATTGATCTTTTTTTTCCTCATGGTCCTCCACTATCTCCCATTTCTATATATGACTCCCTATCATTTGTAATCAACCCAAACTAAAAATGACCCCTTCTAATTGCACATAACCATAAAGAATCTATATGTAAACAATTCTTATTTGAACTCTCTCTAAATCTAAAAATAGTTAATACGATACAACTATTTTTCATATTCATCCACAAAAAAGTAATCAACACTTAGTGGAATATATCTTTTAATAAGGATGTTCCACATTAGCATTAGATTACAATGATTTATCACCTAAATAATTTTTAAATCACTCATTAACCTATATTTCTCAAACAATAATTGATACATACCCACCTCTAATAAACTTGAATTTCCCCTTTCATTTGATAGGCTTTAAATATATATTATATCTTGTTTAAAGGTGACAATAATAAATAAATAGGGCCATGAAACATCTAATGGGAGGAGATCTTGTCAATGCCTTTTTATGTTAGGCCTCACATCCTTAGCAATTACGGGTAATCTGTGACAACATTGTCAACGGCCGTTTGATTTTTTATTACATAGTCAACAATACGCGATGCCCGGTGGAGAAATGAGGCCTCGCACGTTCGACATAATAAAGGTGGAGCCCAACAGGGTGGGGTGGTAGTGGTTGGTGGGCGTGGAAGATCAGGATTTGGGAGAATACCAGTGGGACCCTCGCCATAAGAGAACCCGGCGCTAATTGCGAAAGAGCAAAGCTAAAGATTTCTAGATAGCAATGAATGTGTCGGCGCAAATTCTACCCATTACTGACCCGCGAACCTCGGGTGAAAACATTGGTCGTCTAGGCGGGCTGCATACGGTAAGCGCGGAGATTTCTCTACTGTTAAGGGCATCTGAAGCACTCTGCGCGAAGCAAATGAAGATGGGTGGCTTTATTCACCTCCATCATAAGCTGTTGCTCTTTGCTTTGCTCATACAATGGACTTGGCCTTCTGTTGAACCAGCATATGTGAACGGATTTTACAGCGGCAGAAATGGAAGAAGAGGTCCGGTTGGAAGTCGTTACATCATTGTGGATAGCGAGGGACGAGGCCATTTTGGGAGCGTCCAGGCAGCTGTCGATTCTGTCAGGCATGGCAACAGAGAGCGGGTTACAATAGAAATCAGACCCGGTTCCTACATGTCAGTATGTTTTTATTTGCTTTGTTTGCTTCTTTAATCATCTAATTGAGGTCAACTATGATGTAGAAATGGTTTGGAAGTTTTAGATTTGTTGTTAATGCAGAGAGAAGGTTAGTGTGCCTCCAACAAAGCCGTACATCACGTTTCAAGGCTGGGGAAAGGAACGCACGGTTATTGAATGGCATAACAAAGCCAGTGATGTTGGGCCAGACGGGCAGGAGCTTCACACTTACAATACAGCCTCTGTTACTGTTCTGGCGAACCATTTTTCGGCCAGGAACATTACTTTCAAGGTATTCAAGAAAACTCTTCAAGGTCAAATGTTTTGACTATATGGGCTATTTTACAATCATAATATTATGAGTTGGATTTGTCTAAGTAGTTCTAGAATTTTGATCATTGAATTGAGTGGTTTTTTTTTGTAGAATTCTGCTCCAGCACCATTACCAGGAATGGAAGGATGGCAAGCGGCATCTTTCCGCATATCAGGAGACAAAGCTTACTTCCTTGGTTGTGCATTCTATGGTGCTCAAGACACCCTCTGTGATGATGCAGGGCGCCATTTCTTCAGAGAATGTTATATTGAAGGCTCTATCGACTTCATCTTCGGAAATGGTCAATCTCTGTATTATGTACATATTCAACATCAACAACAATTACTAGATTTAACTTAAAACAACACACTCTAAATTTTGACTTGTTTAAATAACTCATCTGAAATTACATTAACTTGTATTCAACTGCAACTTACACTCACCTTCAACACATTCTTCTTTTCTTGCATTTCCTAACTGCAACGACTTTGTCGTAATCTGCACAGAAAAGTGAGCTGCATTCAGTGGCCCAAGTGTTCGGATCTGTGGCCGCGCAGGACAGGCAGCGACCATACGAAAAAACAGGGTTCTCATTCGTGCACTGTAAAGTAACTGGGAGAGGGCCCCTCTATCTGGGGCGCGCCATGGGGCAATACTCCCGCATTGTTTACGCTTATACATACTTCGAGGACATCATTGCCGGGTGGGATGATTGGGACCACCAGACCAGTAAAAACGGGTAGCAATCTATTTTCTTGCCATTTACTTTTCCTCCATTTGGGTATGCCTTTAATTGGATTGAACCTTTTGCAGGGTATTCTTCGGGCTATATAGATGCTATGGGCCTGGAGCTCGAGCTGCTCGTCGTACTTCGTGGGCTCATGAATTGACACCATCGCAGGCTAAGCCATTCCTCGTGAAAAGCTTTGTAAATGGGTGGCATTGGATACCGGAGAATTTTGATTAGTGGGTGTGGGACTGTTTTTGTCTCCCACTATCTATAGAAAATAAAGTAAACCGCCGATTTCAAAAGCGGAGTTTAGAATTTTTCTCTGCATCTTTACATAAGTTTAACGCCAGTGATTTGACAGAATGACCGTTAATTTTCCCTTTGATGTTGAAACGGCCTATAAAGGTCCTCTTTAGCGGGTCTCTTTGGTGGGATTACAATCCCAAGCAGCAAGCATAAGCTTTGTTTTACCTTACTGGATTGAAAAAAAAAACAGAAATCATAGCTTTTCGGACTTGTTTTGGATGAATTGAAAGGATTTTATAATGAATGATTTACAATGAAGCTTTTGTAAATGGATTACTAAATTAAGTAGGTTTAATTT
Source organism: Sequoia sempervirens (assembly GCA_007258455.2). Lineage (NCBI taxonomy): Eukaryota > Viridiplantae > Streptophyta > Pinopsida > Cupressales > Cupressaceae > Sequoia > Sequoia sempervirens. Next base: position 4,133 of record VDFB02208861.1, on the reverse strand, counting down.
TAGAGAAATTATATTAGGTGGTTTATAAGGTACATATTTGTTAAAAGTTTTGTAAATTGGGTAATAAGTTAGGTGGAGTGGATGTTGGGACAAACAATAATAAATGGTTTATAAGACACAACATTTGTTGAGGGTTGTACAAATGAAGAAGCAAGTTAAATGGGCTTAATTTTGGGAGATATACCATGGTTAAACACACTTGAATAAAAGAAGTAGAGGAATGAATGGCCTCCTAAGAAGTCCTTATGCTTCATCCCTAGATAAGCATCACTAAAATGTAATGAGTGTTAATTGGATTATTTTGATCATGAGAAATAGGTTCATTTAAAGACTCATGAAATATAGATCAATGACCTTGACTCAAAAACTACATATTTGAATCCTAATACAAACATTGTAGATTTTGGCACTATTAATTATGTAGAGATTAAAAAGTCTGTACATTGTGATTAATGTGTTGGTTTTTTAATTTGAATCCAAATCAACTTTAAATATTAACCACTTAAACAAATCAATCTCAACCTTCCATCCACTAACTACCAATATTTGTTTCCACATCGCAAGATTCAAATTAAAAAATTCTCTCATTTATGTTGAAAAAATTGATGTCCCAACCTTGCATGATAAAAATAATCAGCGCCAAGAATATATGTTTTTTATGACAAGTGTAAAGTGGTTGTTTGAGAAGCATATTGCCTAAATATAAGGACAAGTTAGTGCTCAAGATAATTATGATATTTATGATGAGTGTCGTTATCCTTTTTATTAGTTGTTTCTAAAATGAAACCAAAATTTTAAAAAGGTTCTCACATACAATGTAATTTAATATATATTGGTGCTTTTAGATAGTCATTATATGAGAGAGTTTAGTTAGCAAGTTTGCATGCTACCAGAATGCTACCAAAATTTCTCTAAGATTTAATTGAGGTGAAGAATCCTATAAGAACTTGAATTGTAAATGTGGTGTAGTCTATTTCAAGATTTGATAATGCATTATGCAAGTTTTGAGTGTAGGTTTCTTCTCTTGAAAGGGAAAACCACAGTTTTATGTTTGTATTAAATTATTTATTACATTATTTTGATGTATTTCTTCAAATCTTTATAATTTTTAAATCAAAATTTGTATATTATTACTATCAAGATTAGTGCAAAAATTTTTTTTGCAAACCTTTGCTTCCTTACAATTAGTATCAAGTCCTAGCTATTTTTGTTTATATTCAAGTTGGGTGTAAGGTTTTTTGAGTTAGTCAAAGGTTTGAGTGGGATCTTGTGCAAAGTATTTCATATTTTTTTATTGTAGGATTATTTAGATGGTGAGCACATCTCTAAGGAAAATTGAGGTAGAAATTTTTTCTAGTGCAAATTTTGAAATATGGAAGCTAAAGATGGAAGATATGTTGATTGATTGAGATCTATGGGATGTAGTAGATGATAGTGTCTAGAGGCCTATAATTCCACCTTTGGCTACAAAATATGATGTAATGGATAGAAAATATAAATGTATGATAAGAATGTTCCTAATAGACTCGATTTTTGATAAATTTCCATGAAGAACTCACTTCAAAGAAGTCATGAAAGAATTTGGGTGAGATATATCAAGCAAAATCTCAAGAAAATAAGATTTTATTTACAAAAAAGTATATTCCTTGAGAATGAAAGGAGCATAAATATATGAGAATCTCAAAAAATTTAATATGCTGGTGACACAATTGACCTCAACTAGGGTGAAAATGGATTGGGGAGAAAGGTGCCAAACTTCACTATGTTTATTGCTAAAAGCATGGAATAACATGTCATGGCCATTGGGAGCACCTCAATCACCTTGAAGATGGAGGATGTTGGTGGTTCTCTACTCTTTAAGGAAATGAGAAGGAATGTCTCTCTGAATGTCAAAGATGCTTTGAATATTTGAGAAATACCAAAATAATGATGAAAGAATAAGAATAAACATGGTAATTCTAAGTCCAAGAAAAAAGAGAGATTGAAATCCCCTTGTAAATATAAGGCAATATGCTAGAACTATGGAAAATATGGAAACTTCTAAAAGGGTTGTAAAGAAGAGAAGAAAAATAAGAAGAAGAACCAAGATTCTAATTCAAAGTTTGATAAGGAAGATGGATATTATTTTATTATAGCCTTGGCCACTCATCTAGGTGGTACTAAATGGTTGATTGAATAAAGAGTATCTTTCCACATGACTCTAAATTAAAACTAGTCTAGTAAGTATACAAATTATTCCTATGGTAAGGTGTGTCTGGGCCAATTCTTTCCTCAACATTGTTAGCCAAGAAACTATTTATATAAAAAAATAATAGTAAAGTTAGACAATTTGACATCTGTTGTCTTAAATATCCCAAGAGTAGCAAGAATTTTATTATCTATTAGCAAGCTAATAGGTGCAAGTGTACATGCAATTTTTTTTAAGTAGGTGTTAAAATGGTGAGAGATGTTATAGTTATAGAAAGAGGACTTGTATATTAGGTAAATTGTACTACCTTGATGCATGCATATTTCAATTCAATAGCACTTATCACTACTACATTGAGGGGCTTTTTAAGATGATAATTTAAGACAAAATACTAATTTTGTCTTAAATATATTTAAGTTATATTTATTTATTTATTTTGTCTTAACTTAAGACAATAGAAATTAAATATATTTAAGTTTTATTTTTTATTTTACATTGTCTCAAATTAAGACAATATAAATTAAATATATTTAAGTTTTATTTTTTATTTTACATTGTCTCAAATTAAGACAATATAAATTAAATATATTTAAGTTTTATTTTTTATTTTACATTGTCTCAAATTAAGACAATAGAAATGAAATATATTTAAGTTTTATTTTTTATTTTACATTGTCTCTCACTATTTTTTTTCTTTTGTCGTTTTTATTTATTTATTTGGCATTTCATGATAAAGAGAATATGCCACGTGCCTATTTCGATTATCAATGCTATGTGTTATTTCTTTTAGTTTAATTTATTCTTAATAATTTTTAAAGTTAAAAAAATATTTGAGTAGTTATTAGAGTTTTTTTATTGTAGGTTTTAGTAAATTTATATTTATATTAAATATTTATATTTAAATTTTTTTAATATACATTTTAAATTAAATCACATAAAATTTATTAAAATTAAATCAAATCAAATCAAAATTATCTATATTTAAATTAGAAATTGATTTTTTACCTTTCATTTTATTTTTAAGTTTTTTAAGTTTAATCTTACTTGTAATTTTTAATATAAAAGTTAAAATTTTAGTTTTAACAGTTTTAATACAGTTTATTTTTAGTTTTACTATTTTATTTGAAGTACAATTTTACTTTCAAATTAATGTTACTATTGTTTGCAATATATTAATTATATTTTTTAAGTACATTTTTTTAAATTTTAGTTCTATTATTTAATTATTTATTCTCAATAAGTTTATTATTTAATATTTTTAAAAAATTATTTGTTTAAATGGATATTTTAATTTTGCATTTCCTTTATAGTATGATTTAACTTTGAAATTTATTTTACATATTTACTTATATTTATGAAATTACAAACTACAATTAAAAGTTATTAGAAATAATTTAATTTATAATTATTCATGTTATTAAATTTTAATTATTTTAAAATTATTTGTTTAAATGGATATTGTAATTTTGCATTTCCTTTGTAGTATGATTTAACTTTGAAATTTATTTTACATATTTATTTATGCTTATGAAATTACAAATTATAATTAAAAGTTATTAGAAATAATTTAATTTATAATTATTCATTTTATTTTTATCCTAATTTATATAATAAAATAAATTTCAAACTTAAAATCTAAATTAAACGTTATTGAGAGAGAGGGAGACTAACTTTTGATTAGTCGATTCATGCCAACAATCCAAGGATTACATGTGTCCCTAGGGAGTTATGCTCAACGTACCACATGTGTCATTTGATTAAGGATATGATAATTCACCTTTCAAACCTCTTTAGAGTACCCATTGCACACTTAAGGAAGATAGAGAAGATATAAAGAGGAAAAGGGAGAAAAAGAGAAAGAAAGGAAGAGAGAGAGAGAGGGGGGGGCAAAGATAAAAATGGATGGATATAGATAGGGAGAGGGAGATACAAAAAGAGAAAAGAG
>VDFB02208860.1:0-11944 GCA_007258455.2 Sequoia sempervirens | reverse complement strand
AGGAGGAACCTATCGGCAGGAGTTTGGTCATCGAGATAGTGTCTCATTGATTTTGAATTGTCTCCTCGACTAATGCATGTGGAGGTTCATCGGCGAGAGCTTGGCGATATCGTAATGTGATCTCGGCGAGGTTGTTATGTCTTGTCGACACGGGGTTTTCGTCAGCATGTTCTCGAGGAGAGTCTTACCGAACAACACATGGATGGTTTCTTCGGCCAAACATATTGCTTCCGGTGTGAGGTCATAGTGAATATACATTGTCACACCGACCGGTGGCGGGAGGATGCATATCGGTAAGAGTTGAGGCTTTCGAAGTAATGTCTCGGCGAGTGACCTTCGGTCTCGCCGATAACACAATGAGGACTTTGTCGGGATGAAAATTGGATTGTCTCAGCGACACACAAGATGGATAAAGTCTTTCGGTAAAACAAAGTGCACTCTGTATGAGGTCTCCCCAATGTCGGTATGTTACGGCGACCCACATAAGATAAAAGAATGCATTGGCGAGAGAACCAATTTGTCACAGTGACTCATGATGAATGAATATTTTTGGTAAAGCAAATTCTAATCTGTGAGATGTCTCTCCAATATCTCAAGGTTACAACGAAATAGATGAAGCAAGGAAGCACATTTCGGTAAGAAAATTTCTTATGTCTCAACGACTAGGAGATGGCATTCGGGGTGACTCTTGGTATAATGAAGCATTATCTACATGATGTTTCCCCAACTCCATGAGGTCACAGGAAAAAACATTGGGACTAGAGGATTTTCTTTGGTTTTGGCATAACAAACAGAATGCTACAGCGACATGCAAGAGGCAAAAGGACACATATCGATGAAACATAATGAGATCAAAACTAGGAAATAACACGCTCGCATTATAATGCGAGCACGTTATATTTTTCTTTGGGAATCCCTGAGCCTTAGCATTGGTAGTTGCCTTGGAAGACCAACCCAAAAGGCTTGAGGCATTCCCAATGACCGTAGATGTGTTTTGCAAATTCTACAATTTTTTTCACATAATCAAGCTTGTGCTCACCATCGTGATTGCATCTCGCTCAATATCGCACAAAAGAAAACACATGGGTAATGTTAGGTTCTCTCTTAGCTATCCAACGATGTACTTTTTTTCACTTTTAACAATGGCAGTCTTCTCTATCCATAATTTCTTTGTTTGTATGTCTCTTTTCACCAAAAGTAGTGTTTGGTTTTTGTTATACCAACTATTCATCAATATTTCAAATAAATTACATTTTAGAAACTAGACTTCATTGTACAATTTTTTTTAAAAAAAAATCAATTATTTTTCAAAAATTATAGGGGGAGCATGGCCAAAATTCTACTTTTCAAGAAGTGCCCACTTAGAAAATTAGTACACAAAATATTCACTAAAAATTATCAGAAAAATTGTGCATCAACTATATACTGTCATCTAACTTTTGACTACAGCAATTTTAAAAATACTATAGAAAATTTCACCATGCTAGTGTTGTACAAGAGTTGTTATGTTATGTTTTTTCTGAAAAAAACAACAACAATTTTTGTACATCCCTCTTTTGAACCCCTTAATTTCAAAGAGTTTCAAAATAAATCAGTAGTTTAGAAAGACTCAAGCACTTCGATCCTTGTTTTTGTTCCAACTCGTACCTTGGAGGTAACTATCCCTCAATTTCCCATGTCCAAGGTCAAGATTTCTAATTTTGTGGTGTGCGGCCACTTAAGCCCCTTTTTGTAGAACCATCTTTTGGTGCACTTACCCTGATCTGTAATTCAAAATTGAACCATATGTCTATATTATCTTCTTAGAATTAGCATTAGGAAAGTGTTTCTGCACCTCTTCTTTCCTTGTAGTGCGAACAAAGATCCTTCGACAACTCAGGAGCATCTTCAAAATATTTTATCAATAGATTGTACCCATCACATGTGTTAAATTCACTTGAATTAGAGCCACACCACCTAATTCAATCTCTATTGTCCCTTAATCATATTACATGGTTGCTTAAAGCCTCTTTGAAAGTAGAAGAAGTAGCATTGTCTATACCCAATGCTTTAACATCCTTTCATCAATATTCCAGAAAACCATTTATGATTGAGATGAACACATCCTCCTTGACATAGTTGCCCCACATTTGTTTAGACAATGCCAATGCTTGCCTGAGATCACCTCTATCAATCAATTTTTGAAAATCACCCCAAGAGTCTTCCTAGAAAAGAGTCATCCTACCATCATATATGTCCAAGGAGAGGTATTCTATGATAACATCCCTATAGCTGCATATGAAATTCTAGATTATTGAGCCCTTAGGTCCAAGCGAGTCAAAAGAAAAGATGTTAATTTCCTCTTCATCCAAATACTTGTTTTTGAGCATTTTGACCCTTTTGAGGTCTTGATTTGCATATATCTGCTAGACCAATTTGGCCCCAAAAGCCTTATTTTGGAGAGAAAGCCTTTTCATCCCTGCTCCATCTACGTCCTTTGATTTATAGACCTTATCCTAATTTATTAGAGAGAACTTTTTATGATTTTAATTTCCTTTCCAAAACAAGTTTTTCATTCTTTGATTGATTTTATTGCTTAACCTGGATGACAATGGTAGGAAAGAGATCATGTAGATGGGTAGAGCTATAATTATCTCTTTGATCATGGTTAGCCTCCCCACCTAAGAAAACCATTTCTCTTTCCATGAGGACAATATTTTTTCTATTTTTGACACCAAAAGGTCTAAAAGTTTGTCGAGCTACACCCCAAAGGTGAGAGAAAGACCAAGTTATTTGCAAGGTAGCTTTCCTTTTCTAAACTTAAAAATTATCAAGATGTGCTTTTCAATTTAAAGATTAGTAAAGAAAAATAAAATCTCAGACTTCTCAATACTTACCTCCTATTTAGAAGTAGTCGAGTAATTTTCCAATATTGTTTTGAATTTCCTTGCTTCACGAGCATCTGCTGAGCCAAACAACATGGTATCATCAACAAATTTCTGATGGGTAGCTGTAGCCATACCCCTTGTGCTTTGGATCTCATTTAAAAATCCTAATTGGGTGACCTTTGAATCTAACCTCCCAAAGGACTAAACCATTATTATGAATAGAAAATGGGAGAAGGGACTTGTCTAAGATCTTGAGAGGTACCAAATAAACAATCCAAGGAGTTGTTAACTAGAATCAAGTACCTTGGACACAAGATCCAATTAAAAATACAATCTATCCAATCTTTGTTAAAGCTGAACGCCTCGAATACATTGCATAAAAATGTCCCGAAGTTCACTTTGTCGTAAACCTTTTTGATATCCAACTTCAGCATAATAGATTGTTTCCTTATTTTTGAAACCAAATGAATTTCTTCCTAAGCAATAATCACTCCATCAAGAATCAATCTGCTAGGGACAAAGTTGGTTTGCTCCTTTGAGATAATGTTTGGAAGGATCTTCTTAATATGGTTGGCCACAACCTTGGCCAACACCTCATGTATAATATTACAAAGTGTAATAGGATGAAACTCCAAATTTATGAGATTTTCCTTCTTTGGAATTAAGGAAATAAAGGTGTTATTGATTTCTTTTGAAACCTTCCCAGTCGATCTTGAGTCTTCGATTGTAGCCACTAGATCTTCCCTAACAATCTCCCAACACTGCTGAAAAAAGGCTATAGGAAACCCATCTAGGCTCAAAGCCTTATCAGGATGTAATTGAAATAGCTCTACTTTGACTTTAGCCATTGTAAATTCCCCATTAAACATGACATTTTGGGCTTCAATGACTAATTTGGGTATGCAAGACAAAATTTGTTGTTGATCTTGCAATCTAGAGCCGCTCCAATCGTTTAGAAGATTATGGAAGAAATACACAATGACCAAAAAGATATCTTCTGACTTATCCAATGACCTACCATCTCCCATTTTTATAAGGGATATCTTATTTATCTTCCTTCTTGCTTTGGTGGAGTTAAGATTTTTTTTGTGTTTGTATTTCTAGCACTTAGCCAAAAATCATGTGATTTATACCTCCAAAAGATTTCTTCCCTTGAAAGGGTGTCCTCCAAGTTCTTTAAAAGCTCCTTCTCTTGCAAAAATTTCCCACCATCCATGCTTGAGGCAAATATGACCTCATTCAACAAACTTAATTCCTCTTCTATTTTCTTTTTTTCTCAAAAATAGTTTTGAAGCATTCCCTATTCTAGAATTTCAAGTGTTGCTTGATCAATCTTAGCTTTATTGTCAGGATAAATATTTTTGAACCCTCCAGAGTGGGCTCCTTCTACCATTGAATTATGAGATCTAGGAAGTTAGGATCTTTGAACCACATATTCTCAAATTTGAATGGACATCTACATGGAGTTTTTTCTCCCATAATTTCAAGGAGGATAGGGAAATGATCCAACCCAAAGTAAGGCATAATCCTTCTTTCCATGGAGAAAGGGAAGGCACCTAAATCACCTTTGAAAAGGAATCTATCTAGATTTTTTGCTATGAAACAAAACCCTTATTTTCTATTTTCAATTGATCCCACAATAGTGGTTTACAATTTTTGGCCAAACTAGACACTAAAATAATTTTTTTTAACTAAATCTTCACTTTGAAGCACCTATAGCGGCTAAACCATGAAGAATTTGAACATGATGCAAACTAGAGTTTCCTGAAATTTTTTCTATAGATTCTAAATATATCTTTTTCAAAATTTTTGAAATCCTATTGCACTTCTTTTTCCATCTCCCTCAAAAACTATTTTTTTTTCAGAAAACAACATTTTAAAAAGTGACGCTCACCGTATAACGTATAACTTTTTTTCCATGAAGTATAAAGTTATAATTATTTCAAATTTAGATTTATAACTACGATATCTAGTGCTTCCACTTGGTTAGATAATTTTTTATTCAATATTTTTTCTCTAATTAAGATTTGAAGTCAAACTAATTACAATTCAGAGACAACGCGACCGTATAATGCATAACATTTTTTGTATGTATTGAAATTCAATTTTTCTTTTTTTGTTGGATCAAGGACTTCAATATCTGGTGCACTCATATTTTTCAATTTTTTTTTGATAATATACTATTTTTCCACATGTACAAAACATAGAGATTGTTTTTTAATGAAAAACCTACATTCATAAGAAATAAAAAATAAATATAATAATGAAATTAAATTTTATTAAAATTATACTTTTCTAGATGCTTATAATAAGGACTACATACTTACAAAAAAATAAATTTTAAATGAATTCATTTGATCCCACGAAAGGTAAATCAAAAGTGGTTTTTTATCAACATTTTGATAGGTGTAAAGGAGACTCCGTTATAGGTATGGTTTAAAACTTCAGTGTTCTATCCAAGGGGGATTGGTCTAAGGTGGTTTGATCAAACCCTATTCAAATGTAATCCTTTAAATGGAACATTTGAAGGCTTAAATCATTATATTTTCTAAAAATATGTGATTTCAACAAAAATCAGGATCTCCCAGAAATTGTAAACCACTATTATGGCAGCACCAGAGAATTGGCAATTAGGACATGTCAAACAATTGATTCCTTTCCACAAACTACTTGAAGTCTATTTGCGATTGAAGTTTTCTCCCTACACCTCCATGCTTATCTTCTATGCATAATATGGCATTAAAATCACGTCCAAATATGAAGACATCAAAGGTTGCATTGATGTACATGATCCAAATCTTTCTAGACCTCCTTCTTTTGCATACATGTGTTTGGTCACACACATTTATTATTAGAAACCACAAGTTTGAGGAGAAACCTTTTACCTTACAGGCCAACCATATTTTTCTTGAGACTACCTTTTCTACTATCACCCTTTGAGGTCTCCAAAGGGTAATGAGGCCCCTAGCCTACCCCTTTGAGCATACTGATAGCATCTTCCAAAATCTCAAAATTTTCCCCAAATTATCCACCTCACCTTGATTTAGTTTTGCTTCCTAGAGAAGAAAAATTTATGCACAAGACATCTCCAATTGATGCTTAATAAATAACTTTTTGTTAGGAGCATTTAAGCCTCTAATATTCTAGGTAAGGATTTTCATTCTCCTTCAGGAAGGGGCTCCTCCCAACATTGCCAAAATATTCTTTTGGCGATTGGCCTCACCATTGATTTTGAGCTTCTCTGAGTTGGGAATCCTACCTCGCCTTTTTCTTTCTCCATAATCTAGGGAGAGCATGGATGGATATTTTTGATAAATACCAAGATTTTCCTAGCCTACCATGTGTGACTGCCACTCCACACCAATCCCCACCAAACCTTCACCTTCTATTTTTGGATTCATCTCCCAAAATTGTTCCATGATTGGATCTTCCTTGATCTCACTTAAAGAGGTTTCCTTTGCTTCCTAAGAAAGCTCAAAAAACTCCTTACCAACCTCCAATAGAGAATTGAGGTTTTCCATTCTCATGTTATGCCCAAGTAGATCGATAAGTTCTATCAGTTTAGCATCAAATGCTTTATTTACCTTTGTTGTGTCTTTGTTCCACTCCTTTAGAAACAAGGCATCAACATAGTGGTGGTGGTGTGTTTGAGACTCAATACTTAAAGGTTCCTTTAGATCTACCTGCGAATCAGGATCCATGACTAGATTAGGGTTCATACTGCAATTTTCCTTTACCTCCTGGCAAATGCTAGGATTCGTTGATCGCCAACCAATGGTGTTCAAAATCATATTCTTTTGATGTGGATCGTAGGCCAGTGGTTGACACAAAGTGCCTAAAGTCCGTAATGATCACAATTTCCCTCCAATGAGGAATGGATGACTTACTTTCCACAAAATCTCGCACATATGTACTGATGCCATCTTGATTGATTCTTTCCTACATGTAGAAAAAATTACCTAAATGATTGATGATAGTTTCTAGGGGTTTTAGATGCCAAAATTCCAAAGGGATATTTGGTAACTTGTACTAATCCTGGATCCATTCCATTTAATGATGAAGGGGATTGAACCCAATTTCCCATTTACAGATGTAAAAGCGACTATCATTTATAAGACAAATCCCATTTAAAATCTCCTCTTTGATATCAAACGATGAACATATGACCACAAATAAATCATTCACTGACACTTTGAATTTCAAATCTCTGCCCCAACGCCCTTTCCACCACCAAATTAGACTATCCTAGTTTAGGTTTTTCCCATACCATTGGACCACCAATCTTGTTGTTCCAAGATTGTTATTGAAGGCCTCTATAAATTTGAGCTCAACACCATTGTTGTTTTATTCCCGAGCTAGATCGCCCTACTGGATATCCAAAAATGCCTCGGTGATAGTTTGGGAGAATCCACCTTCTTTCCATTATATGCGCCAGAAGCAAGATCTTTATCATGTACATCGTCTATCCTGCCACCCTTGTGGTGCCCAACCCATATTTTCCTTGTTTGATTACACCTTGAGGCATTTCTAATGCTTCCCATTCATACCACCAATGTTGCGATTCTTGCTTCTATTCTAGTTTGAATTTTGGCACAAACTTTCTTTTGAGGCACTCTCCTAAAGTTTATCCAATGACACCACCTACTCTACTTCCTTCACCCAAGTTTCAAGATCTCCTATGGTCTTCTTGCAATTAGCCTTGTCACACCTTTTGTTTCTTCCATCCACCTTTTTGCACCCTACTTTCCCTTCTACAATTTCGCAACCTTCACTGCTCCTTGCCATTTTTTTGTTACTTTATTATTAAGTAATTGATTTTAATGTATTAATGTTGTGAGAGAAAAAAGAGGAACAAAATAAATAATTTTTATTTATTTAATTTTTGGAACTAGTATTATGGGTTTAATCAAATAAAAATTGAATTCATTTATTCAAGGTTGAAAATTAAAAGGTTGATTGATTATTTAATTAAACAATATTTCATTTAATTGATGTTGGTAGAAAAACTAAGACAATTAATAAAATAAATATTAATTAATTTAGAAGTGATGATCTGAAAACAAAATTTTGAGAGACAATTTTAGTTGTCTACAACCTCAATAAACAAATTAAAGTTCATTAATTATGGATTGCTTGATTTAGAGGATTATTTAGGTAGCACTATGAAGAGGAAAGTCATTCAATTGATTTTTATAACATAAAAAAATCTTGATTCTCTTTCAAAACTTGAGTATTTCCATAGGAGTAGGTTTGCTTGAGGCAAAACCCTTAGACTCCTTCAAATCAACATATCATTAGAATGGAAACCCTCTAAGATCCTCAATCTTATATGACTAAAAAAAGGTTATTTTATGAACTTATGTAATACTTTGGTCAATATTAATGCAAATATTATAGGAAAATTTTGAATATATATTTAATCAAGCCCTTACTAAACACTAAATATAAGGAAAATATTTTGGCTATTTTTTATTTTATTTTGGGGTTTAAATATTTAAAATTAGAACCTTATAAAACCCTAAAGTATTTTAATATTTACTCAAAAACATTATTGACTTAGTATTATACTTTAGACTTTAGTACTTAACTTTAATTTAGCAAACCTTAATTGGTTCTACTAAAGGCTAGTAAACCCAAAATTTCCTTTATATTAACCTAAATATTAGTAAACCCTAATATTACTAGTTGGGTTCACAAATAGAAGATAAACTATAGATTTAAATAAATTTCCCCAATCTACTAAACCCAAATTACAAACATAATTCTATGCTTTAATAAGGATTACTTAGACTTGCAAATTAGGTTAACCACTATAAACTAAACTACATAGAATCTATTACATTAACAAAATCTATAATACATTATAATGAAGCCAACAAAGATAAATGAACTTGAGCTTTTTCTTTTTATTACTAAATTTTGAATTACAAGATAGTATGTTGTACTAATAGATAATATAAAAAAAATTAAACTATTGTGCTTAGCTTCAATACCAATTGCAAAGACCATCTAAAATCAATATGATAGGGATCCGAAACTAGATTACCAATATTTCTCAATTAAATCAAACTTTAAATCTTCCTTACAAGGTTTTTCTATAACAACAATGACAAATGACAAAATGGGTAACTGGAGGAATCTTACACTCAAAATTTTAAGATCCAACAAAAAAAATGTTCATAGTGCTCTGAGTCTACTTTCTAAACTACTAATTCTTTTTGAAAATGGTAGATATTAAGGAGTTCAAAAATGGGAGCCACAAAAATAGGTGTTGCTTTTGTAAAAAAAAATAACATAGCACCTTTTTCTCCTTTAAAAGGTTAACCTCTTTTTGATATTTTAAAAATATCTTCAGTGAGAAATTAGGTAACATGTAGTTTATGCCTATTTTTCTTATAATTTTTTAGTGAATATTTAATTTTTTACTAATTTTCAAAGTGGACACATCTTGAAAATTAGAATTTGGCTGCGCTACCCCTATAATTTTTGAAAACTAATCAAAAATATATATTTTTTGAATGTGTAGAATGGAGTCTAGTTTATAAAAGTGTAATTTATTTAAAATTTCAATGAGCAATTAAAAAATAAAGTAAAAATTACCAAACACTAGTTTTTTACAAAAAATGGACACAAACTAAAAAAATTAAAGATGGAAGCCTTATCATTGTCAAAATGTGAAAAAATTACATCGTTAAACAACTAAGAGAGAGCCTATAATAACCCACATTTTTTATTTAATTGACCTTGAAACACATGGAAACCCAACGATTAACATGAACGAGATTATGTGAAATCTTGTAGAATATGCAAAAACATGCCTTTGGATGTTGGAAATGCACTCCAAGCCTTTGGGTTGGAAACCAAAAGCAAATCCCAAGCCTAAGGCTTGGGGATTCCCAAAGAAAGATATAATGTGAGCATGTTATAACATGCTCATGTTATGTTTTGTTTTGTTTTTTGCTCCTTTTTGTAAAATGTTGTCACGTATGTTTCTCAAGCTTGACATAATGTGAGCACATTATAACATGCTCGCGTTATGTCTCGCTTGGAATTGTTTTTGTGCAAGTTTTTTAAGTATGTTGGATGTATGCATGCTTGTATATATATTTTTACATGTATATATGTATTTATGTATGTATATATGCCTATATGTATGCATGTATGTATGCTTGTATGTATGTATGTATGCATGCATGCATGTATGTATGTATGCTTGTATGTATGTATGTATGCATGCATGCATGTATGTATTCCTATATGCCTATATGTATTTATTTATGTATGATTTTATCTATTTATGTGAAACATTGATTTTTGGAATCCTATTGGACACTTACCCTTCTAGGATCTTTCACCTAAAAAGGAAGGAATTGGGCTAAAAATGCTAAATGTTTCATTCAAATATTGTTGTGTGATGTGAATGGAATAGGATTTAAGATGCCTAGATGTCGTGTTTGAGTACAATAAATTAAATAAAATTGATTGACTATTGAATAGAAACTAAAGAAAAACAACTTGTTTGAAAACACATTGTGTAATGCAACATCACCTACAAATGAATGGAGAAATGTGACATAAATGAATCAGATTGAAAGAGTGTACTTGGAATGTTGAATAAGACTATAAATTTATTTTGAAATGTTTTTGATGATGTTTCTCAAGCCTGGAGGGACTCATTCACCACCCTGGGCAAATCAGTCCTAGTTTTGGTAAACTGAGCTAGGAATGTGTTTCTGTCAGAATGGTATCAAAAAATGTAGAAAACATAAAAAATACCTGGAAGTGGGACTTATTTTCCACCCATGGGGAATGAGTCCACTTTTGAATTTTTGAATATTCAAGAGTGGTTTCCGGAGCTTCAGATCTGCACTTCAACTCCCTACAAGTGTCCACTTTTGAGATTCTAATTTACATGTCTGAAAATGAGATTTTGTTGATTCTTTGACTTGTTGAATGAAGAGAGGGCTTTAACAACCTTGTAACTTGATATTTAATTATTTTTAAACTTCCAAGGGACCTAAATCTACAAACACACAAGAAGAGAAGAAGAGATGTTGATTGTTAGGGCATGGGGGTTTGCCTTGGTCAAACCCCATTTAGGTACTTAAACCAAAATGATGAAAGAATAGAATAAAACATGCAAAAATGGAATAGATTACCTTGCCATGATGATAGATCTTGAGAGTCTGCAACAAAACATGTAGAATCTTCCCTTGAATGTCTTAGGAAGTTAAATTAATGACTTACAATGTGAAAGCCCTAACTTACTTAAATTGTAGCAGATGGGAGATGTAAAATGAGAAAAACACCTATTTATACAACCTTGTGCCTTAGTTACCCATTCATACCTCATCATAGGCTGACATCAAGTGTATTTGAATAAAAACCCAAAAAGAAATTTGGTACATTTGAAATAAGGGTGCCCTTACACCCATGGGTGAATGGTCCCACCCAGGACCTCGAAAATATGTAAGGTCAGGAAATATGTTGTATTTAATGTTGTTTTTTGGGATAATATTCAAAAATACACTTACTTAAGTCATATGAGGGCATAAAGGGACCAAATAAAAGAATAAGAAAGGGATAAATAGTGAAGATATGCCTAGAAAAGAATGAAAGCTTGTTACAAGACTTTACAACACTTCAAAATAGGACTTGTTTAGTGATGGAAAGGTGATTTGTAGGTGAATTGCAATAAATACATTATAGAATAATGTAGAAATGTTTTACAAGACTTCACAACACCTTTACAAAATGTCACTAAATGCATTTTATTTAGTTTGAAAAGGTCCAAAACCTACTGTGGATGCACAAAATGCATCACAACACTTGAATCAAGGCCTTATTAAGTCCAATTAATCTTATGTCAGGCAAAGGGTCCTTTTTTCTACAACACATTTAGCCCCTACTTTAGTGATAGGATGAACTTGCTTCAAAATAACACTAAAGTAGACATTCAAAAGAGATCCACATGTAGGTGAAGCCCCCAAGATACAAAATCATGCAATGGAAAGAGCGAGAAAGAAATATGGGGTGGATAGGACGTATTCACTATGGGGCCACAAAACTTCTGGTCA
>VDFB02208859.1:0-18173 GCA_007258455.2 Sequoia sempervirens | reverse complement strand
ATTTGTAAAGGGTGGAGACAATGTATAAAATTGTTGTGATAGACTATTTCTGATAATAAAAGCTCTTATGCATGATTTGATTTGAACCACTTTTATTGTCAAATAGTGTGCATGGTTGCATAACTTCTTCCACCATAGATTGGAGATAGATTAGAATTAGATTACACTTGGAATAAAATTTGCTTTGAAAGTTTGTTAGATGAATGCAAGATTTGATAAGCATTGATTTATGGTGGAACTTTTGCTCATACTTTCTTTGAACAGATGATTTCCATTCAATGCATAAAGTTAGCCTAAGCTTACTCTGTGGATTCTTAACTTTTGTCTGGATAAATATTGTTCGATTGGAAGGTAGTTATTCATGATATGAAAACCATAAGCACATTTCCTTGAAGATTGCAATGGCTTTGCGTAGTAGGCACGATTCTTGCGTGGTGAAACAAAGTTTGGTTTCGTTTCACCAAGTCAATACCGTCTCTTGAATTCTTAGGAAGTAGATTAGAACTTCTAACCCCTTGTCTCCTTTTTTAGTTTGTTTGATCTGCAACCCAAATAAAAGAGCTTCATTGTCCATACCTTCATTGTGAATTGAAAAAATCCAATGTAAGTCCCCTTGTGATTACTAGCAAATCATAACGCTCATTGAGCTTACCACACGTCAAGACCTGACAGAAGAAACCTTGGAATCGCCATATGATCTTCTCACAATCTTAGCATACAGGGTGGTTTTTCAAGAGAGGATAGGGTGTCTCTAGGCATGTTTATTCTGATGTACGAGTGTGTCATAAAACATGCATCAACAAGTTAAAGATAAGGATTTGACAATGCTTGCCCTCAACGGTTTGCCATTGTCTTGGGAGTCCTATATTCAAGGAATTAGTGCAAGGTCCAAACTCTTGAAGTTCGATCGTTTGAGGGCCAATTGCATTCATTATGCATCAAAATTGATGGTTAGAGGTGTTGGCCAAAATTCTACTAATGAAGAGATTCATGTTCTTGCTGCCCAACCTTCGAAGAAGAAAGGAAGAAGTGGAAAGAAGGGATTCTTCAAGAGGAATCGAAACAAAGGAAATGATGGTGCTCCCCCTTCCAAGAAGAAGTGAGAATTATCCAAAATTCAATGCTTTAGGTGTGATAAGTTTGGTCACTTTTCCAAACATTGTTCAGATAGACCTAAGCATCAAGCCTCCGTTGCAGATGTAGATGATGTTTCTCCACAGAAGAATAAATATTTGTTTTGCTCAGCATTGTCAAGCAATGTACCCACTGACACCAACTTGGCTGATCGACAGTGGTTTTCTCAGAAAGAGGGAGTTGATTATGAAGAAACATTTGCTCCTATTGCTCGTTACACTTCTGTCAGAACTATCACTGCCCTTGTTGCATCAAGAGGATGGAAGATTCATCAAATGGACATGAAGATAACTTTTCTCAATGGTGTGATTGAGGAAGAAGTTTACGTCGAGCAACCTGATGGTTTTGAGGTTCATGGGAAGGAGTCACATGTGTATAAGCTGAAGAAGGCCTTGTATGGTCTTAATCAGGCTCCTCGTGCATGGTACGAAAGGATTGATCCTGGTACATGTCTAGTTTGGGCTTCTTGAAGAATGATATTGATTCAAATCTCTACTTCAAGGTAATCAATGGTGATGCATTAATATTGGTACTAATTCATGCTTCTAGGCTACATATATATATTATTTTTACATGTTTTCTCCATTGTTCGGCCCCTACACTGCAAGTAAATGGTTGCATAGTGTGTGGAATGAGGGGGCAGCAGGCCTGTAATTGAAATCTTTTCATCTATCAGCATCTAGTTGTTACTTATGCAATGTCAAGTAATGCTTTGAGTTTGAAAGATGTGAAATGTAATGTAATCAATAATATGAATAAATTTTTAATTATTAGTTATGTAATGTGAAGTAATTGCATAACTGCTTAGGTTGACTTTGTAAAAACTATATTGTAATTGAATTTTTTTCATCTATCAGCATCTAGTTGTTACTTATGCAATGTGAAGTAATGCTTTGAGTTTGAAAGATGTGCACGTGCAATGTAATCAAAAATAAGGAATAAACCACATAATATAACCATTCTTTTTATGCTATTGTACATCAACAAGATACAACCATTACCACTTGATTAAATTTTCAAAGAGTTTAATTATGCACATGAGGGATGCAATTAAATTTTGATTGTCAACTTTATATATCAAATTATCCAATAATCAAGTGTATTTCCATATACAAAAATGGCATCAACGCCAACCCAAACAAAATTTTACAATATGTGGCATATTCCATCTCGGTATCTATTCAATATTTACATGCCAAAATGTCTATCTCATCCTAAACTACTGGTGGATCATCAAAATGGAGCCCCTTTGAAGCACTTGTTGGCTCTGAAGGTAGCTGCACAAGAAAAAGTCAAACCACAATTGAGATTAGTTAGACTATATAATTTAAAATTGAATAATTAACATAAAAATCAATATACATTGAATTATAATTGAACTCTAAAAATTGTAATCTTGATTACCTAAAAATTGCCTTCAAAGGGTCAGGAGTCCTAGACTATGCCCCTCTCAAAGAACCAACCAAACCATCTTTTTTAATTTCAATCTATATAGGTGAAAAAAAACATAAAAGTGATCCAAGTTAGCATACAATTGTTAGTAATAGGAACATATAAATACCAAACACAAAATAAAATGAACACATACTTCTTTAGGTTGATATTTTTCTTTATCTCCTTTAGGTGTTTCGACACCTCCTCCTTGAGGTGCTTCAACACTTACTCCTTCAAGTGTTCCAATACGCACTACTTCAGGCGTTGTGGCACTTGTCAACAAGGATGTATAGCTCATAATTCCCCGCACATAAAAATGACAAGTACATATGAAACTACCAATCTATTTTGATGTATGTATAATCAATATAAGATCGTAAAATTCTTAATTCAATCAAATTTGAGTTCAATTACCTTCCCCTATCCAACATTGCACTTCTCGGAGCACTGACAAGGCTACACCTCGCCAAGACTCAGGTATTTCCTACAAGAGGAAAAAATAAGATAAATATATAGTTATTATATACCCCATTAATGACAATTCAAATGACAAGAAAGTGCTATAATAAATAAATGTAAATGAGTGAGTGCAAAAATATAATTATGTGTGTGTCGAAAGCCAATGAAATGGCCCTCAGGGTGCTATCTGTCACTTGTGTCAGCTCCTCCTCGGACATCAACTATTAAATAGACCATGTAAATAAATATTAGTACATTATACTATCTCTTATTAATATTCATTTTTTAAAAAATGCAAGTTATGAATTCACAACTTAAATTTTACCTGTGTCACTATTCCAATGTCCCCCTCTCTAGTAGGAGAGGACTCTATACGGTGTGCTCCACTCCCCTGCGTCTGATCTATAATGTCCACATCATGGAAGTCATAATCGGAAGTGTCCAAGGGATGCTTGACAGGCTATACAAGAGGACCCAAGCATATCTGGTGGCACATGGAGCAAGTATGTGCTACACAAATATGTGGACCTGACGAGGATGACACAGCAGCACTCGAGCCATCACCAACATCACCAGAATGTGGCTGAGCTACTACAGAAGAATGCAAAACCAAAAGACCACTCAAAGAGTGAATAGCATGGATAGTCTGTGTGGCCGCATCCTGCATAATATCTGGATGGTATACTGAAGGTGGCGGAGGAAGGGGAGGAGGGGGGACATATGGGCGGGGTATTACTCTAACTGCCCCTAGTCTATCCTGGGGCATACCTCCACCAATGCCCTGGAAGGGTTTAATGTCAAAGTAATTGACATGATGCCCTAACACAAACTCAGCATATAATTTTTTTATAAAGTAAAATGGTATATCACAATTGTTGTTTGGTGGTTTCAAAAAACCCATACACCAACGATCCCAAAAGTTTTCTACAATGTCTCTATGAGTGCACCATTTTATAGAAATTTTTGGTTTATTAACATTAACCGGCAAACCAATGCGGGGGTTAACAAATAAAGAAGCTATTTGGGCTTTGGTTATTCCAAGATCTTTCACATCATCATAGGACAATCCACATGCATAATATTCTCTCACATCTTCTCGCCACGAATGAAAGGCATTATGTTGTGAGGAGAGGGTTTCTATGTTTTTAATTATTTCTTTCATTGTGTTTGACATATCAGATAATCGAGGGACTCTCTTATAAACTTCATAAATGCCCCTTAATTGTTGTAATTTTTCACAAATTAATTCTTCAATTGATGGCTATGGAGGTGGTGGAGTGTTTGGCATTTGTGCATTTTCATTGACAGTAGCCATAATGCCTAATTAAAGTTAAAAAAAAAAATCTAATTAAAATTAGACAATATAAATGAAAATATTATAAAAATACCCTAGTTTTAAAAAAAAATCCAACAAAAACCCTAGTTTTTAACAAAAATCTAGTGTACCTCTAATTTTAATCCAAATACATAAAAACACTATTTTTAAATCAAAATCCATTACAAACATTCAATTTTCATCAAAATCCATACTAAACTCAATTTTTTCATAAAAAATCTATCAAAAACCCTATTTTGAAAAAAATCTATAAAAAATTAACTAAAATTACACAAATCTAATTGAAATTTGATTAGAGCAAAGAAAAACCAAGAATCTAACCTTTTGAAGATGGATTTGCGTGAAATCGAATATCTGATTTGCAGAATGAAGTTTTCACTATGCGCCCACGGTTAAACAAATGTGAAATGAGTTTCAATCAGGCCGAAATGAAATATATATGTGTGTCACAAATTGGATCTGATTTGGATCGGATATCCGATCCAAATCAGATATTCGATATGGAAATCTAGGTTTGGGCTTTTCTTCAGTAGTGTGTACTGACACCCAAGCCACATAAAGTCAACTCAGCATTTTCACATTTTTGAGTCGATGAAACACGTAATTTTTTCTCCATTGCCACTTTTTTGCATACCATGATCCTGCACATACCCAATAATATAACAACATCCATATTAGTCCAATTAACTATCACATAAAATAATATCATTACCATTATCCATTACATATGAGAGTTCATCAATTAATTACATCATTTCACCATTACATCCTGAACAACAATGTCTCCTCATAAATATGTGAGGAGAGTACATCAGAAGAATAATACATGATACAATTGAATTACAATACAATACAAATACATGAAGATACTCCACATGAACTAGAACAAGTGTAAAAGTCTTCATATCCAAGAGTAGTCACCACAAACATGAACAAAATGAGGGAATTCAATGGAGTGCATAGCATGATCCACCCAACCATGTGGAACCCTAAGGTCCACCCCCCCATGCTAGGAGATAATGATAAGGTCCCACCACCAAAATAGACAAGAAGACAGTAGCACAACACAAGAAGGCTAACATGACTGGGTGCTGTCATAATAGTGGTTTACAATTCCTAAGAAGAACGAATTTTAGCTGAAATCACATATTTTTAGAAAATATAATGATTTAAGCCTTAAAAAGTTCCATTTTAAGGATTCCAATTGAAGAGAGTTTGATCAAATCACCTTAGATCAAACCCCCTTGGATAGAACCTCGCTAGTTTTAAACCATACCTATAAATGCGTCTCCTTTACACCTATCAAAATGTTGATAAAAAACCACTTTTGATTTAGCTTTTTGGGGATCAAATGAATTCATTTAAAATTTATTTCAAATGATTATGATATTCCTCAGAACAAGCTATCCAATGAATATAATTTTAATATGTTTTGGTTTTGTTATGTATTTGTTTTTTAAGTTTTATTAAACATAGGTTTTTCTCATCAAAAATGAATTTCTTTTTTGTTCTTCACATGTGGGAAATAGAAAGATTATCAAAAACAAAAATTAAAAAAATATGAGTGCACCAGATATTGAAGTTCTTGATCCAACAAAAAAAAAAAAAAAATTTGACATATACAAAAAAAGTTACGCGTTATACAGTCGCGCTGTGTCTGAATTGTAATTCGCTTGACTTTGAAACTTGATTAAGGAAAAAATATTCAATAAAAAACTATCTAACCAAGTGGAAGCACTAGATATCAGAGTTACAAATCTAAATTTGAAAGAATTAGAATTTTATCCTTCATGGAAAAAAAGTTATGCGTTATACGGTGTACGTCACTTTTTAAAAATATTGTTTTCTAAAAAAAATCAATTTTCGTGGGAGATGGAAAAGGAAGTGAAATTTGATTCCAAAAATTTTGAAAAAAATATTTTTAGAATCTACAGACAAAATTTGATGAGACTCTAGTTTGCACCATCTTCAAATTCCTCATAGTTTAGCCGCTATAGGTGCTTGAATGTGAAGATTTAGTTAAAAATAATAATTTCAGTGTCCAGTTTGGCCAAAAATTGTAAACCACTATTATGGGATCACCCGACTCCAACATACAAAAGTAACAGTCAAAACATAAAGAAACAAGCACTTCCAAAGGTACAAGAACAACAAGGGAAAATCAAACAAGGCATACAATGTTGCTATAGGGAGGAGTGTCATCTCATATTTTGCTATGGGTTACCCTTGTGTAACCTTCCTAAGCTACCAAACCCCCATCCTGGGTTACCCTGGCTACCTCTACCGGTCGTCAGACCCCCATACAAGCTATGTGGGATTAGCATACCTTCCAATCAAACCAAGTAGTTGATCTTGCCATTCCAAGCCTTCCCACTCATCTCAAGCCTAAACAAGCACTTGAGCCATGAGTGA
This sequence comes from Sequoia sempervirens, assembly GCA_007258455.2. Lineage (NCBI taxonomy): Eukaryota > Viridiplantae > Streptophyta > Pinopsida > Cupressales > Cupressaceae > Sequoia > Sequoia sempervirens. Next base: position 11,398 of record VDFB02208859.1, on the reverse strand, counting down.
GGCATTATCTTGATTAATGTGAACTACCCAACCCCCTAATTCATTTTATATTATCACTTGATTAAACTCTCAACGAGTTACCCTGGACCTACCACTTTGTGTGTCAAACCCCCATTGAGAGCCACTCCCCCTACTCACAACAAAAGACTCAAAAATCCACTAATTGGGTAAGCCAACTTATGCTACATATAAAGCCACATGTTTTATCACCTAAAGCGAGGCATGCACCAACTCGCAAAAAGTATCCATAGATAACAATTCCATAATGCAAGGCCAAAATGCACATAATCATAAACCAAGTATAAAATCAAGTCTTCATAAAGAACCAACATGAAAGGCCACTCATAAAGAAAACTCCCTTTTTTTCCCAACCTCTAGAAGTCCAACTAATCACAATGCACAATAACTCCCTACCAAAGAAATGACAATATCGTGACCATAAAAGACCATTTACAAATAACACTCACCATCAACTGTAAGGAAACAAGAGTGGAAACATCATCAAGGTAATCATCAACTTCATTCATAAAATAATTTTGCACAAGGACTCCCTTATAACACAAATCAAAATCAACCTCAGTAATCATAGCTCCTCAATTTACTAATTCATCACCTCAACAAGTCGAGCAACAAATAAACATTTCAAAAAGAGAATAAAAGTTGGTAGCCTAAATCCACTTACAAAAGGTGAATATATTCTATACTAGCTTATTTATTTTATTATCATACCAAACAGAAAAGGAATGACGAATATCCTTATATAAATAGTAAATTGCACAAATATAAACAAATATAACTTATACCTTTTGAATCCTTCATGTAATGACTATTGGAATCCTTTTACAACTAAATCAAGGCACTGTTAGATTTTTAGTTCTAGAAAATAAATATTACAATTATAGTGTCTCAAACATAATACCTAAGAGTAATAATTCAATACTATTATTTTTCAAGTTTAACTGCACCACCAATACTTAGATACAAGTTTTGAAAGCATTAATTGAATAAGAGTTTATAGCAATTCTACCCTTTTTTGAAAATAATAAAATTTTGAAGTATTATAAACCCATAATGTACATGGATCATATTTATTTATTTATTTAATTATCAAATTATATATATGTATATATATATATTCAAATGGTAAGCATCTAATTATATTTTAATATAAGAGAATAGAATACTAAGAACCGTATTAGGATGAATGCGACTCTATTTAGTTTCTAATATGAGGAAGCATGGTCTAAACAAATTGCTGCTCTACAACTATCATTTGATATACAAATATTTGAGATATAAAAATCAGAAATCAACAATGCAAATTCATCCCAATCCAAAAACAATCACAATTTCAATTTCTAAATTATGAAACATCACTGGGAGTAAAAGAAATATGAGAATGGATATAGGCCTATTTCTAATGGTTTACAGATTATGGACGTTGACTAATTTTCCATACTTTTAGATCAACTATTAAGACCTAAGTTTTAAAATGAAAGAAGACTGTTTTCTAATAAGAATAGAGTGAATTTATCTCAGTCTAGAGTAGATTCGCATAAAGTTAAACAATACAGTAGGTAGCCATTAAAAAGTGTGCATACATATCAAATTTTGGCCAAGCTATATTGAGGAAAGAACAACATTGAACAACAACCTACAGTTATGGACACGAGAAGATAAGCTTACCCGCACGAAGGTAGGTCTAGGCATAATTAATCAAATTTGGCGTAAGGGAATGAGCAGCGACTACCTCCTATGTTGTATCATCATATACCACAGAAACAAAACGCTTTTGCAAATATCGAATACCTGAACTATGACATGTTATTGATATGAATGAAATGCAAAGCCTATATATACTCATAAAACACTATACAAAGTATTGTGGCTATGAAATGCAAAAGAGATAATTCGCGTTCGGCAGTGGCAAAAAAAATGACACACTATTGAAGACCCTTCATAAGGCGTACTCAACAATACCAAAAGCAGGGTGCATTCATCATAACCCTAAAGTGCGTCGAATTCTACATAAAAATGAATTAGGATGCTAAGGAAATGCATAAGAATCAAATTCCAAAAACATAATAACTTCCTTCATAATACAGTGTCCTCAACTACACATGTTTGCACTCGATTTCCATTCTGCAAGCAAAGTTCTTTGAAATCAATCACATAGTATATGAAGGTTGATATAGGGGACGTCACACTGCAAGTTCCAACTAACAATGACAAGCTTTTAAATCGGTTTGGCAAGCATTTAGGGTGTGTATCAAATGCTCTCCCATTTAAATTGCAGTCTGCATGTAAGGAAATTTCCATCAGCTCACTCCATTTTGTTTTAATATTGCTAAATTTGATGTAGTGAAGGTGTTTGCAGAGCTCTATTCAATTTTCATATGCTTCAGTCTATTCACTTCAAACCAAACTCAAATCTAAATATATCTGGATTTAGAGCTTCTAGGTTCATGAGCTCTATTCAAGATGTTTGCGGCCTTTTTAAGGTAGAGTCTCATTCTTTATTTCTGATCAAATGTTGAAAAACAATCTTGAGTTCATCATGCAAGTTAAAATGCAAATCTTGTAAAATTCCAAGTAAGGAGGCATAGACTAGGCACGCAAAAGTATAACAGAGAGGTTGAGTGCACTGCTGCGTACAAGTGTGTTAGAAGAGGTAAGCCACTAGATTCGATTCACCAATTGCCTCAAGAAGATAATGTGGTCTTGAGGAATGCAATTTATTTGGCATTCTTATCAGATTATAATATAAATTTAAAGGTTCAATACATATAAGGGAAGCAGCGTGGAAGCAGGTTGAAGGTATTTGATCGACTTCCTGAGATGCCTTAGAGAAACTATGTTAGAAAGGAATGCCGAGAATTCTTGAAAAGAGAGGAGAGGGATCACGTATTTGAAAAGCATGAAACTCTTTGATAAGATGTTACCATAGCACAGGAGCTTGCATGGTCACTTTGAAGAATCCATTGGTTGTTAATGGTCGAGATTAAAGGCTCAAGCAAACTCCTATAAGGATCTATTATACCTCAGTAAACGCCCCCGAATGTCAACTTTCGAGATTGCGATGGTAGACTAGTGAATGCTATTTTTATAACAGGCACAGGGCAAGAAAAAAAAAGAAGTGTTCAAAAAGATCTTGCAAGGAAGCTCTCAAAATCACTAAATTAATGAAGCACTCAAATCCAATGCAACAGCGATTAGGGAAAAGGATAAGCTACGGCTACAATCAAAGATGTTCAAAGCCGGCCAAGCTCTAGGGCGAATTGTTTGATAAATATGCACAAATACACTTATTAAGAAAGCTTCCTAAATCATCGAATTTCCAAACAAGAATAGCATCATCTTTGATAGCATTTATCAACATCTATCAGTCTATAGCATGTGCAGCAGCTTTTCTTGACTTATTTGTAATGCCCATTGGGCTTATTAAGTATGTAGCTATCCTTTCTTGACTTTCGGGTTTTGCATTTAGTTTTATGGTTGAGTTATTGGTCATTATGGTTGTGTGCCATAACTCCCTTGTAAATCTGGTTCTCTATATAATAGATGCCCTGCCTCTCATCTTCTCAAGGCAATTTGGGGCTTTTGTATGTTTGCTTGTTTTGTGATCAGCAGATCACTTTGTTTGTTTATTTTTCCTTCATCTGGTATCAGAGCCATCTGGTTCAGAGATCTTGAATCCAAAGTCCAGTGGAGGTCATTTTGATTTTTCTTTGGCTCCATTAACTAATGTTTGTGAGTGCAGATATACAGAAGGACTGCAGCAGATATACAGGAGGACTGAGTGCAATTCGTGGATAGAGGAGGCGTTTGAAGTGACGCAAAAATATTGTTGTGCGAAGAAACCAAGCGACGGAATGTGAAAGTTGGAGATTGTTGTGCATAATAGTTGTGCAGACCGTGCAAACAGAAGGAGGAGACATGCTGATTGAACAATGCAGAAGTTGTCCCATATTACAGTGTGCAAAAGAGAGGAGAAAGTTTCCTGAGAAATTTGCTTTTCTTGGAGGAGGAGAAAGTTGCGTAAGAAATTTTATTTCTTTGTAATTCACTCAAAAGACAAATTTTGAAGTCTTTAACTATTGAAGACTTAATAGTTTTATTAGGAGTACATGAAAACATCTCCATTTTTCAAAAAAAAGCTTTATCACTTTACTTTAAAAGTTTTTTACTATAAGAGCCAAGTTTTAGCTTTTTTACAAAAAAAATTGTAAAAATTTATTTTCAAAGTGATCATTATTTTTTGAAAATAAATCAGTGTTAAATCAATATTTTGTATTTAAGTGCATTATCGGTTGAAGTCGACACTTATTCCAAGACAAAATAATATAAAAATCTTTTTGCGTGTGGGTCCTATTTGAAAGGACAGGGGGAGTATCTATTTGCAAAGATCTCTCTGAAACTTGTGTTGAACTCTTGGGTCATTGTGCACATTTTTCATGGCAAACATGGCAGGAAATGTTATGTCTAACATGCTAATTCCTGTATTTGAAGGAGATAACTTTACATATTGGTGTACTAGGATGCAAACCTTACTCAAATCTAAAGATTTGTGGGAAATTGTACAAGTAGGGTATGTAGAACTAGATACAACTGCATTTAATGCATTAAATGATCAACAAAAAAGAGAATACAAAGCAAGTATAAAGAAGGATAATGAAGCCCTATTTCTGATTCAAGGTGCAATTAATCAAGCTATTTTTCCTAGGATAAGTGGTGCTATTCATTCTCAACAAGCATGGAAAATATTGAATAATGCATATCAAGGTGCGCAAACTGCAAAATTATAGACAATCAGGAAAAAATTTGAGAACGTAAAGATGACTTCTAGTGAATTTGTGAATGAATTTCTAACAAAGGTAGAAGGTCTAGTAAGTCAAATGAAAATTTTAGGGGAAGATGTAGATGACAAGCATGTCATTGAGAAAATTTTAAGGAGTTTGATTTCTAAATTTGATGGTGTGGTTTCTACAATTGAGATTTCCAAAGATCTCACAACTATGCACATAGATGAACTAAGTGGAATATTGTTAACTGCTGAAGAAAGGATGAAAAGTAATGAAGAAAGTCTAGAACAAGCATTTTCCTCTAAAGCAAGCATAAGAGGAAAAAGAAACACATTTTTTAGGAATCAAAATAAGAATGAATACAAAGGTGAATCCAGTAATTTTAGAGGAAGAGGTAATAATTTCAGAGGAAGAAGTAGCAACTTCAGAGGTACTGGAAGAGGAAGAGGTAGAAACAATGGGGGAGACTATGATAAAAAGAATGTCCAATGCTTTCATTGCAACAAGTTTGGACACTATGCATCAGAATGTTGGAGTAAACAAGGTGAAACAGAAAAAAGAAATGCTCATAGTATTGTTGAAAATAAACAAAATTTGTTTATGTCTTGCTTTAATGCAAATGCCAGTGAAAATAATGTATGGTATATTGATTCTGGATGTTCTTCACATATGACATCTAATGAGCATTTATTTGTCAATTTGGATGAAAAACATCAAAGTACGGTAGTACTAGGAGATAATCAATCTCATGGAAGCAAAGGTAAAGGTACAATTGCAGTTACAACAGAATATGGTGAAGTTAAACATATTAATGAAACACTATTGGTTCCGGCACTAAAAAAGAATTTGTTGTCTGTTGGACAAATGCTAGAACAAAATTATCAAGTGACTTTTGATAAGAATGAGTGCATAATAAGAGACAAGTTAAAAAGGAATGTAGTTGTTGCAAGAGCAAGGATGATAAGTGATAGGATGTTTCCTCTTCATTTCACTCATGGAAACCAAGCATTGAGGTCTAGTGAAATGAATGAAAGTAAAATTTGGCACCAAAGATATGGTCACCTCAACTTTAGTGGGTTAATTTTACTAAAGAGATTCAAAATGGTTGAGGGTCTACCTTTCATTGAAAATACAAAAGAAGTGTGTGAAGAATGTGTTGTCGGCAAACAACACAGAGTTAGCTTTCCAATTGGTAAATCCAGTAGAGCTAAGTAGCATCTTGAGATAATCCATACGGATTTGTGTGGTCCTATGGAAACACCTTCTTTGAATAAATCTAAGTATTTTCTAACCTTCATTGATGATTATTCAAGAAAAACTTGGGTATATTGTTTGGTTTCAAAATCAGAAGTGTTTGAAAAATTTGTAGAATTCAAGAAGTTGGTTGAGAAACAAAGTGGTAAGTACATCAAAGTGATAAGGTCGGACAATGGAGGTGAATACAAATCAAATCAATTTCTAGATTTTTGCAAAAATCATGGAATCAAGAGAGAGTTCACTACTTCCTACACTCCACAGCAAAATGGAGTTGCTGAAAGGAAGAATAGGACAATTGTTGAAATGGCAAGGAGCATGATGAAAGAGAAGAATTTAGATAAAATGTTTTGGGCAGAAGCAGTATGTACAACAGTGTATCTTCTAAATAGAAGTCCTACAAAAGCAGTTAAAGGAATGACTCCTGAACAAGCATGGTCTGGGATAAAGCCAAGTGTTGATCACTTGAGAGTATTTGGTTGTGTTGCTTATGCACACATACCAAAAGAAAAAAGGTCTAAGTTAGATGATAAAGGCCTAAAATGTATTTTTATTGGGTATGGATCCGAAAATAAAGCATATAGATTGTATGACCCAATAGGAAAGAAGCTTGTTATAAGTAGAGATGTGGTATTCAATGAAGTAGCAGAATATAGCAAGGAAAATGAAACAAAGGGAAAAGAGATAATGATTGATGAAGTTGAAGAAGGAGAAGAAGAAGAAAATGAACCTGAGTCTTCTAGTATAGGAGCAAGAAGGTATCAAAAATATCAAAAAAGAACAGAAAAGAATCATCCATCAACTCTTATGTTGGATTCAAATTTTGAGAAAATGACAACAAGATCACAAACAAAAGTGAATTATGCTTTGATGACTCAAATCATGGAAAGTAATGAACCACAAACATTTGAACAAGCTCAAGAAAAAGAAGAATGGGTTGAAGCAATGCATAGTGAGATAGAAACAATTGAAAGGAATGACACATGGGATTTGGTTCAGCTACCTCCTGGTAAGGAAATTGTTGGTACAAGATGGGTGTATAAAACTAAGTATAAATCTGATGGAAGCATTGATAAGCATAAGGCTAGATTGGTAGCCAAAGGATACACTCAACAGGAAGGTATTGATTACACTGAAACATTTGCACCTGTAGCACGCATGGATACTATCAAATTGGTTTTGGCTTTGGCAGCTCAGCAGAGTTGGATTGTTTATCAAATGGATGTAAAGAGTGCTTTTTTGAATGGATATATTGATGAGGAAGTGTATGTTTCTCAACCTAGAGGTTTTGAAATACCCTCTGAAGCGCATTATGTTTACAGATTAAAGAAGGCCTTGTATGGTCTTAAGCAAGCACCAAGAGCATGGTATTCAAGGATAGACTCATACCTACAGCAGAAAGGTTTCTTAAGAAGTCAATCAGATCCAAATCTTTATATTAGGAGCTCAGATAAGGATATTTTTATCTTAGTTCTCTATGTTGATGATCTTATCTACACTGGGAACAATTCAGCTTTATTTGCAGAGTTTAGAGCAGCTATGGTTGCTGAATTTGAGATGACAGATTTGGGACAGATGCACTATTTTCTTGGTATAGAAGTATGGCAAAACAAAGATGAAATATTCATGTCTCAGAAAAAATATGCTTTAGACATCCTACAGAAATTTTAGATGAATAGTTGCAAACTAGTTGCAACACCTATTGAAGTTGGACTTAAATTGTCTAGCTTAGATGTGTCAGATCTAGTTGACCCTACTCTATATAGACAGTTGATTGGTAGTTTGATCTACTTAACTACTACTCGACCAGATATCACATATGCAGTGAGCTTGGTATCTAGGTTCATGTCAGAACCTAAGCAAACACATTGGAATGCAGCTAAGAGGATTCTTAGATATGTCCGAGGGACATTGAGTTATGGTCTTAGATTTCAACATTCAGAGGATAGTAAGTTGATTGGCTATACAGATTCAGATTGGGCAGGTTCCATAGATGATCGAAAGTCTACTTCTGGTTATACTTTTAGTCTTGGTTCTGCAGTTTTCTCTTGGAAGTCCAAGAAACAACCAACTGTCTCACTTTCTACAGCAGAGGCCGAGTATAAAGCCGCAACATCAGCAGCATGCCAAACAGTGTGGTTGAGACGACTATTGGAGGATTTGCACCAGATACAGAATGGACCTACTTTTTTGTACTGTGACAACAAGAGTTCTATACAAATGACTAAGAATCCAGTGTTTCATAGCAGGACAAAACCTATTGAGATTCAACATCACTTCATCAGAGAATTGGTTCAACAGGGATTGATTGAGATTGTGTACTGTAGTACAGAAGATCAGCTAGCATATATTTTCACGAAATCTCTAGCTCGTGAAAGGTTCCAGAAACTTAGAGATCTACTTCATGTTCTTCCGATGTATCGGCTATGGGGGGAGAAACATGATTTATCAAAACATTTCGGCCATACATAGCCTTTTCTTGACTTATTTGTGGCTCATTGGGCTTATTGGGCATGTAGCTATCCTTTCTGACTTTTAGGTTTGCATTTAGTTTTATGGTTGAGTTATTGGTCATTATGGGTTGTGTGCCATAACCCCCTGAAAAATCTAGTTCCCAGAATAGATGCCCCGCCTTCTCATTTTCTTAAGGCAATTTGGGGCTTTTTGTTTGTTTTAGTGATCAGCAGATCACTTTGTTTATTTATTTTGTCTTCACATTTGATTTGTTGAAAAGGCTTTAGAAACTACAAGAAAATACAATTGACAGATGAGAATGGAAAGTATCGTTCTTACCTACAATCTAGTTATAGCTCGATGGAGATTATATTGGCCACAGACCCCAAAGTTTTTGAGCTATTTCTAGCTGACTCCAAGCCTCCATCTTGGCTCCATGCACACACTATTTCTTGCTTTGTTTCCTCCGAAATGAATAACCCTCCAAAACAGAATCGAACCCCCAAAACAAAGAGAGAGATATGCAAAATCAGAATCTCTTCAAAATTCAACACACCATGCAGAAATCACCAATTTCCCAAAACTAGAGAAGAGTTTTTTCTTCAAGAACAAGAACATTCACGGGATAAACAACCAAGATTCCTTTCCCAAAAGAATGGCAAAAGCCCCCTTTATTTTTGAAAGATAACCAATTTATTTACCACCCATCATGTCGTTACTGCATGCCATTTTAAATTTAATTACTTATTTCATTTTCCCCACTACTAACAACTACCACTCCTTAATCTGATTATAAATAAAATATCTTTATTTTTACTTGCACACCATAAACCCACTTTTAAAAATATTTAATTTATGAATTTTAACTTACCTTTTTAATTCCATTTGCACCAAAATTTAATTAAGATATTTATTTTTATATCTCTTTATTAGTCATAATTTTAATTTATTTAAACCAAATAAATTATTAATAATATTTTATTAAGTCTATATCTCAATTATATTTAAGCATCTATTCTAATGTGATTATTAATCAACCCAAATTAAATCAAATACACAACATAACAAGTAGTACCAAATCACAAAAGTGAAATAGAGGACAATACCGTGACACAAGAGATGAACCAAATAACAACAAGCAACCAAGGTGAAACGCGGAGGGACACTACAGGATACACGGCTAATTCATAAACGGTCCAGTATGATAATCAAGCAAAGTAGAGGGTAGATACCTATCTCTTTTTCAATGAGTTAGAGCTTCCAACCTTTCAAACTCAGGTCAACTTGTATGTGGTACCCTTAGGCTCATATGATGTAATTTTGGGAATAAATTGGTTAGTTGAGCATAAGGATATAGTGAACTGTGAGGATAAGGTGGTCAACTATCTAGATGACTATGGGAACGTAGTTGAGGTATGTGGAATGCAAAGACCCTTAAGCTTAGATAGATTTTTGCGATGCAACTCAAGAAGGCCCATCGAAAGGGGTGTGAAATTTATGCGGTTCAAGTCAATAATCCTGACAACAAGAAGTTGTATTCAGATGACTACCCTATTCTCAAGGAGTTCCAAGACGTAATCCCTAATGAACTTACAAAACTTTCTCCGAAGCGAGAATTCAATTTTTCTATCAACCTAGTTCTAGGAGTCGAGCCTCAATCCAAGGCACCTTATCAAATGACTACTATAGAACTTTATGAGTTGAAGGCCCATTCAATGGAATTGTTGGTCAAGGGACTTATAAGACCCAGTGTGTCTCCTTGGGGAGTGCCTGTTATTTTTGTGAAAAAGAAGGATGGAACTTTGTGTCTATATATAGAATATTGGATGTTGAACAAGGTTACAATCAAGAACCAGTATCCACTCTCAAGGATTGATGAATTGTTTGATTAGATGAAGGGAGCAACAATGTTCTCCAAGATTGATCTCAGGTCAGGGTACCATCAATTGAGGATTAAGGAAGAAGATATTTTGAAGACTGCATTTAGAACTCAGTATGGACATTACGAGTTCATAGTGGTACCTTTTGGTTTAACTAATGCACCAGCAGCCTTTATGAACCTTATGAATAGTGTGTTCAAAGGCTACTTGGATGACTTTGTTTTTATCTTTATTGACGACATCCTAGTCTACTCAAGGACTTTCAAAGAGCATGATAGACAATTGAGGATAGTTTTTCAGCGAATGAGAGAAAGGAAACTCTTTGGGAAGTTGTCCAAGTGTTCTTTCTATTAGGACAGAGTGCACTATTTGGGCCATATCATTTCAACTAAAGGCGTCTATGTAGAACCTAAGAAGATAAAGGTGATTGTGGAATGGTCAATGCCTCAAAATGTGTCAAAATTTTGTAGCTTCATGGGCCTCGTAGGATACTACAGGAAGTTTTTGCAAGGGTTCTCCAAGATTGCATCTCCTATTACCTCACTCCAAAGGAAGGGAACATGGTTTGAATGGATCAAGAAATGTGAGTAGGCATTCCAACTCTTGAAGGAGAGGCTCATGAAAGCACCAGTACTAACTATCCTTGATCCTAATGGGAGATTCACAGTAATCACATATGCTTCAAGAGAGATATTGGGAGAGGTATTAGTGTAAGATGGACAAGTGGTAGCATATGAATCAAGGAAGCCCAAGCAGCACTTAGAAAACAATGTGACTCATGATTTGGAGTTGGTAGCCATAGTTCATGCCTTACAAATGTTGAGGCATTATCTTTTAGGAAATCCATTTGAACTCAAAACAGACCATTTGGGGTTGAGATACATATTTACCCAGCCAAACCTTAATGCACAACAAAGAAGGTGGTTGGAATTCCTTAGTGAATACGACTTTGGAATTGATTATATAAAAGGGAAAGAGAACATAGTGGCTAATGCTCTTAGTAGATGA
>VDFB02208858.1:0-18029 GCA_007258455.2 Sequoia sempervirens | reverse complement strand
AACCTTTGCCATCAAGGAAATTGTAGCATTACAGCTGGGTGCTCTCTAATCGTGAATGGTATTACGTATTCATTTTCGCCGACATTAAAATTTATAATAGGTCCACCAGAATAGTCGTACTTGACTCGGGAAAAGTTAGCTTGATTCTGTGGACCTAAAGTGGAAGCATTATGAGAACCATGGTCCTACAATGGATAGTATGATCTGAATTGGAGGTGAATTGCAATCAACCTACTTTGATGGTTCGATTTTTGATAAGATCCTGTATTAGGCTTTTCAATTGTCGATAGTTAGAGGTTGTATGTCCTTTTGCTCGATGGTATTCACAAAGTGCATTGTCATTCCACCATGTTGGTTTGAATCATCCAGGGTCATATGGTTTTATTTCTGGCAGTGTGATGACCCCATGCTAGAGGCATTTCTTAAGGACTTCTTCAATGGGTTCACCCAAATGGGTGTATGTGCTGACCTCTAGGAAACCTGCCTCCCATTTGGACAAGATTGTCTTGATTGTTTTGACCACCTTGGTTGTTTGAAGAAATATTGGGAGGAGGTGTCAATGTTGTTGTTGGTCTATTTTGTTGTTGGAACCTTCGAGCCAATACAGACTTTGTAGTTCTAAGGCCTAATAACACCGCCATTTGTGTAATGTGCTTATTTTTAACCCAATATTTGTTTTTGTTGGCGGGTGGATTGACGTTTGTGTTTTTGGAACCATATCTTAGTTCTCCCTTTGCGATAAGGGCTTTCTCAATTTGGACTCCCTTTTCCACTAATTCTGTGAAATTTGTGCAACAATGTATTTGTAGTGCGAATTTTAGGGGTCCTAGGAGTGTTTGGACGAACATGTCAACTTTTTCCCTTTCAGGAATGTCAATGTGACATCGACTAGCGAGGCTTCTCCATTTTTGAAAGAATGGAATAAATGTCTCACCCGAGTCTTCTTGCGTGAGATTACACAAGCTAGTAATAAAGGTATCCATGTCAATGTTGTAGGCGTAATTGTGTATGAATTTTTGTTTGAGCTCATCCCATGTCTGGATATCCTTTTGAGTTGAAAACCACTCAAGGGCTTGACCCACCAGACTTTTAGAAAAAAGTCTCATTAAGTAAGTTTGTTCGTAGGCAATGTCCATACAATTGGTTGCGAATTCGCAAACATGTTCAATGGGATTTGTCTTGCCTCTATATTTTGTGAAGTTGGGTGACACGTATCCTGGCAGAAATGCAGGCATGTATAAGCTTGTGTCAAATGGGTATACATCTAGGTCATATGATATTTCTGATTTCCTGCCTGAAATGTACATGTTTTGGAAATTTTTCTCCATATCCCTCATTCTTGCTTTGAGTTCATCTATGGTAGGGTCGTTTATGTTTCCGTGTGTTGGATTGCCTGGTACACCATGTGTTCCTATTTGTTGTGCGTGAATATTGGTGTATTGTGGCGGTATGGATTGTTGTGGTATGTATGACATGTGCGGATTGCCATGTTGTTGGTATTGGAAGTTATGATTTGGTGCATGTTGATGAGTATGAATGTTAGATGAGTATGTTGGGATGTGTCCCCTAGCCATGTGTGTCATTATTTGGGGGATGTTGTGACCATGAATGTTATGGTGTATCAACGATGTCATGGGTTGTGTTACTCGGCCGCCTTGTGCGAATTGTTGATTTTGTACAAGGGGAACATTTGTGTTCGTACCTTGGGAGGCAATGACATTTGACTGTGTTGTCGTGTTAACGTTTTGTTGTTGTCCTTGGATAAATACACGTCTTGTGCCTCCTCCCAAATGATTTTGTGAAATACCACTGGACAGATATGATGAAGTTGTGTTCATGGTAGTAGATGGAGCTATCAAGGGGGGATTGTTGTGACTTGATGATGCCCCCGTGGCATTTACTGTCGTGGTATTGACTGTCGTGAGATTTGTGGTGTTGGGAATGTTGGGGGTGTTTGGGACGTTGGGAGTGGTATGCACTGTCGTTGTGGTCCCAAAGGAAGTATTGCTTGTAGTATTTGGAAGTTGACCACTATGTGACATGTTATGTGCATTGTTGGCATTAGGGTCAGGATGTGTCAAATTTAGCGTGCTAACTTCAAATCTTTGTGGTAACTTAGCTCCTTCACTCAAGAGCATAGCTAAGAATCTGTCTCTGTCCTGACAGACCATTGCTTCAACAAGCTGACAAGCTTCTGGGTCTTGTGTCAATGCCTCTATGTTTTCCTGAAGTAGTTGACCATTTTCATCTTTTTGTAAGAATTGTTCGAATGGAGTGTTCAATGAGGATTGCGTTGTTATTGGAGGTTGATTGTCTAAATTGGAAAATGGATCGTAAAAGGTCCAGTTTGGGTCATGTGGAGGATTGTTGACATTAAACGTAGGATCTTGTCGAAAGTTTTCCATTTGTCTCTTTTGTTTTTGAAGTCTTGTTTCGACCATAAATGAGATTGCTCAAACAGGAATGACAACTAAATGCAAGTACTACGTGAAGTCTAAGTTCAAAATGACGCCTAGAATGACTAATGTTTTTTGATTTTTTGTGAATAGGATATGCAATGTATATGCAATGTAAGACAAGGTTGTCTAAGCACTTCTAAGCTCGAACTTTGTTTTAGATTTTGACTGCTAAAGGACTTTGTTTGAAATGACAAGTTGACAAGGTCTAAATGACTAGTGAGTCTTTCCTAACTAGACTTTTGAGTTGGAAGAATCTCACAAAAAAGGACAATGACTAAAAAGGGGGTTTGATAACTTGGTCCAAGAGATTCTAATTTCGAAAACAATGACTTTACAAAGTGTGCTTAAGATTTTCCTAATCCTAAGTATGCAAAACATGAACCTAGAGATAATCTAATGTTGAATGTATGCAACTAAAAGGAATGAGGTATGAAACCTATGGTGACTAATGCAAACTAATGGTCAAGACTTTGAGAAATATCAAGTTTGGTTTCTGACAGAATCTTCTTAGAAACAATGGTTGACAAATGGTTGACAATTTGAAGACCTCAGGTTTCGACTGTAAAGTTTAAAATTTTGACAGGAAAATGCGTCGTTTGAAATTTCAAATGCGTCACAGTTTAGCAAATGCTGTTCAGTTTTGCAATTGCGGCTTTTGGACTATTAGATGCGACTTGATTTAGCATATGCAGATTTTTAGTGTTCAAATGCGTCATGACACCTACAAATGCGGTGTTCTAAATTTCAATTATGTTTTAACAGAGCAGTTGCGTTGCAGAAAATCACTTGTGGTTCGACAGATATGACAGTTTTGTTTCAAAATGATTTTTCTTGGTTGTTTTGATGAAATTTTGACTGCTTTGAGAAAGGGTTTGTTTCGAACTGTGGTAGAACCAGAATACACTTGAAAAACACAGTGTTTTAAAAAAGTAACCAAACACACATTAGATAAGCATGATCCTAGGTTAGGCCATGACAATATTCGCTAGATTCCACGCGGGTTTCCCCAACCGCATATTTGTAGCGTGTGAATTCAAAAGCTTGGCTGCATGGGCTCCCCCTTACAGTGCACTCTCTTCTCAGGCCAACCAAGCTTCCAACCCCCATGAAACTCCCATGGTGAGCTGATCACCTCTACTACAAACTGCAAAAGTGTGGATGCCTTCACACCGACCGGTGCTGCGCTAGCAAATAGAAGGATTTTGGCTTTCTATACAAGAGTTTTTAGTTAGGGACCCCCGTTCGAGTGGCCATACATGGGGCAAGAGATTAATCACCATTAAGGTGGCACTCTAGCCTGAAGAGGTTAAGCTCAACAGGGTTTAAGGGAGTACAACTCCATCCGTATGACACATCCACACAAGCAACCTTAGGTTTTCCCTTAAGGTTTACATTTATATACCAGTTGGGGGTAGCTTGGCTTTAGCTCCGTTGTTGGTTTGAGTTGTGTTGGGGTGATGAAATCCCTAGGCAGGCCCAATTTCTAGAGTTGGTAACCATTTCTCTTACACCCAAGATCGCCCGAAAGCGCAAGGGGAGAGGATACTCTGATATACCAAGTCAGGGTGATAAACAAATAAAGATGGGTCTGGTTTTTTGTTCACGAGGTTTTCACCAAGTGAGAACATACTCACCTACCATCCCGCAAGCACAATCAATCAAAGAAGACATGTGTTCTTTTTATATGCACCAAAAGCAAATGTTTGCTAATCTATGAAAGAAAAACAAGCACAATGTTTGTTTATTCCTTCTTCGACATTCGAATCTGCAAACAATGAATTAGTAGTCTCTATAATCAATGGTCTTTGACACATGAATGGGGATCGCCACATGCTACAAGAGAAGATTAGTAACACAAAAAATCTAATCTAGCCAACATGCAGGAATAAAAAACACAAAAAAAACATAAGACCAGAAAACGAGAAACCAGAAAAATCCTAAAATTAGAAAATCAGAACATCAAAACTAAAAGAAAAATTTTACCAGAAAGATGCAGCTCGTTAGAGCAGATGCGTCGTTCGGGTCCTCGAATGCGGCGCGACATATCATATGCATCGTTCTAGTTGTCAGTTGCGGCTTGTCAGGGCAATTGCGGCTCTTCTATCAGCAAATGTGTCGCGACGCATCAAATGCGTCACGATATTTTTAAAAAATTAGTTACATTGTTCCGTACCTGTACCTGCAAAATAACTTAAAACACCAAAAAAAATGTATGGAAAACCAGAAAAACGGAGTCGGGTTCACCAATGTAACTGAGGGTAATTTCTAGGTATTAGATTAGATTAGTTAAATCAAGGTAAAATGATAAAAACCCAAAGTAGCTACAAAACACAATGGAAATACATGAAAGAACGATTATACCTGATCGTTGAAGTCTCCATGATTCATTTTTGTAGCACCTTCTTACTTGCTGGATAATGTGGCCCTCAGATTTGTTGTGCGAGCAAAATCTGAAAATTGTCTAAGTCCTACAACAAGCTTTGAAGGATTTTCTATGTCTAAATGCCTATGTCTATTGCCAATGCCTATGTCTAAAACAAATTCCAAAATTGATCAAATGACTATATCCAATACTAAAATTGCCTATGACAATAAAATGTGAAAGTAAATGCCTATAATCACTATGCAAAATGTTAGCATGTGCGTGTGTCTCTGAAAAGTGGGAAGAAGATGGCATTTTATAGAAAATGCCATTTCGAATGGATGGACGAGATAAATTAATGATGAGAACCTAAAATGAGCGATCCAGATTAAACCTGAGAATCCCTAATTAGGGTTAGGGCAAAATCCTTAATCGAACGGTCAGGATAAAATCTTAGATAATCGGATCAACGGTGGAGAATAAATGAGGAAATTAATTAAAGAAATAAAAATTTTCAAAAAATCAAGAAGATAAGATGTGGACTGAAGATTGATTTGAAAATCAAGAATCTCCGATTGCTTGATTTTTAGAAGATTAATTACTAATTTGAATTAAAAATAATTCAAATTATGGATTTTGAGATAATAAATAATCTTTTTCAGATTATTTATCAAAAAAGGACTGACGTTAAGATTGACATGACATTTTAAATAATTTAATTTATTTAAATGAGAAGAATATTAATTGGCAATTAAATAATTAAATTTAATTATTTAATTTAGGAGATGAAATTAATTAATTAAATTAATTAATCAATTTATTTAATTAAGACAGTTAGTGACGATAAATAAATAAAATGTAATTCATTTATTTAATAATCAAGAAGAATTAAATGATTGGGAATTAAATAAATTAAGAAATTTATTTAATTAAAGAAAGATCTCTAGCCAATTAATGACGTATTAAAAATAAATTTATTTATTTAATAATCATGAAGAATCAAAGACATGAATTAATTAAATAATTATGAATTATTTAATCAATAGTCGATGGACCAAGGACATAATTAAATGTCATAATTATGCTAGAACGAAAGTGGTAAAATGAAGCTTGTGCCTAGGTCATTTTTAGGTGTCTACAATATCCATAAAATATTTCTTTGAAATCATCTAGGATTATTTTGTAGGGCATCAATTTTTCATCCCTTTGTTTGATATTCATCATTAACTTGGTTAATGACCAACTGAAAATATCCATATACTTGCAACTCTAGGACCTTCCATTCTATAGTTGTTTTAATACCAATGATTAATGCTTCATACTCTACAATGTTGTTGGTACAAGGGAACATCAGTCTATATGATTTTGGTATGGTATGTCCTTGTGGAGTGACAAATAGGATTCTAGCTCCTGATCCATGTTAGGTGTGTGATCCATCAAAGTATAGTGTCCACTGCTTGGCGGCCAAGGCAAGAACATCAACATCTAGAAATTCAATGTGTAAAGGGTGATCATCTAGTAGAGGTGCTTCTGCTAACTGGTCAGGGATTTCTTGTCCTTTTATTGCATTCCTATCCACATATTGGATATCAAATTCATTGAGTATCATGACCCACTTAGCCAATCTCCCTGTTAAGTTAGCTTTGTTGAGGAGGTATTTCAGAGGATCTATTTTGGCTACCAACTTGATGGTATGATTTAGCATGTAGTGACAGTAGTTTTTGGGTAGTGAATACTACTACCAAACAAGCCTTTTCAATGGAGGTATAGTTGATCTCATAGCCATTTAGCATCCTACTGATGTAATAAATTGCTCTCTCCTTTCTTGTTGAATCTTCTTGTGCCAATAGGGCTCCCAATGATGTCTCAGTTGTAGCAATATATAATAGTAGTGGCTTTCCTTCTGCTGGTGGTACTAGGATAGGTGGATTAATTAGATACTATTTCAAATGGTTGAAGGATCCCCACATTTCTCATCCCATTGGAAGGAAACATTCTTGTGTAGCATATGAGTGAAAGGATGGGTCTTGTCTGCTAATTGTGAAATGAATCTGTGAATTGATTGGAGCCTCCCTTGTAAAGATCGGAGTTGACTGATGTTCTTTGGCATTGGAATTTCCATAATAGCTTTAACTTTGGCTGGGTCTACCTCAATCCCCTTTTCTGAAACTATGTACCCCAGCAATTTTGTTGATGTCACCCCAAACACACATTTCTTAGGATTTAGTCATACATTGAACTTTTCTAGTCTAGTGAAAATTTTATCTAGGATCTCCAGGTGTCCTTTCCTAGTATATGATTTAGCAAATAAATCATGCACATAGTCTTCCATGAAAGTATGCATCATATCATGAAAGATTGTTTTCATGGAACGTTGGTAGGTGGCTCCTGCATTCTTCAATCCAAATGGCATAATGTTCCAACAGAATGTTCCCCATGGACAAGTAAAGGTTGTCTTATCTTGATCTTCTAGAGCAATTTTTATTTGGTTATATCTAGAAAAACCATCCATTAGTGATAACATGCCATGTCTTGTCGTCAAGTCTACTATGATATCTATGTTTGGCAGAGGAAAATCATCTTTAGGACAAGCTTTATTAAGATCCCCAAAATTTGTGCAAATACGAATGTTGTTGTTAGGCTTTGAAACTGGTACTATGTTGGAAATCCACTTGGCATAGTCAATGGGTCTGATGAATCCTACGTCTAACAACTTTTTCAATTCTACTTTTACCAATAAAGTGATATGTGGGTGCATTTTCCTCAACTTCTTCTTGATTGGCTTCACTCCTAGTGGTAATGATAAGTGATGCATGATGAGTTATGGATCAATTCCCAACATTTCAGCATATGACCAAGAAAAGTTGATTTGTTTTTCTGTGAAAATTTTGAGAAAGCTTGGATTTTCCTAGTCTATCAAAGATGCTGCTAGATGGATAGTCTTCACTATCTCTTCATTGTCTATGTTGACAAACTACGTGGGTTCAATTAAGACTTTTGATCTTTCCTGAAATTTTTTTTGGAGAGTATCAAATTTTCCATCCTTTGGTGCCTCAAAGAGGTTTTCACCATTGGATGCACTCTTTGTTTTTACTTTTTTCAGATCTGACACTGCTATTGAATGGTTTTCACCATCAGATCCATTTCTTGTATTATTCATTTTGTAGCTAGAAGAATTGATACTCCCATATGTGGAAGCCTTGTTACAATTTTCATTCATGTAATTTGTTTCAGGATTGTTGGCACAGAGGAAGTTGACGATGGCATTGTCATTTGAAAACTTAGGGATGTCAAATGGCTCGGTTAAGTCCCAATATATGAGCTCAGGATGTACTAGGGGTAAGAAGTCACCAGACTAGTTAAGGTCGGAGATGGTAAGGGTTTTGATAGCGATGTCTTCAATTTTTCCAATAGAAAAATCAAGGTTTATAAAATAACTCTCCTCTGAATTATCTGTTTCACTCCAAGTTGAATTGTCTTCACTAGAATCATTAATGTGTTGCAATCCTAGTTCAAATGGTCTAGAACCTGAGCCATGTCCCTCTTCGAGTAGGGGTGCATATTTGTGTACCACATCAATTTCCTTATCATGACAAGAGTCCTTTGATAGGGAATCCCACTCATATTCATTAGAATCAATTTCATGCTCATCACTAGTTTGTAACTGTAAGATTCTTTCAACCACCCTTTCTTTTGTATCTTCTTTATATCCCAGCCCAGTCTTGTCTTTTGGATTAATTAAAATGGGTTGAATTGGCTCTACAATTCCCTCTTTTCTTTTTCCTACAGGACCTTTTCCCTCATATCCCATATTTTCCAAGATGGTGAAGCATTTTCCATACTGGGTTGTTTGTATATTTGCAGTTGCTACTTGGGATTCTTCTTCATCCTTATAGAGCCAGTTTAGAATTTCTTTGTCTTTTGCTTCATCAAACCTAGTTCTTTATTTTATAAACCGACCATCAAATTTGGTAACTAGTGGTGATGTCTGTTGTGTTGATATGGAGGGTTGCCCATATGACTTCGGGGAAGAGAATTATGAAAGACATAGAGACCGTTCAAAGAAATATTCACCAACACCTTTATCCTTGATTTGAACTTTTTCATCAAATTTCTTTGACAAGGAATTCAATTGGGCTTCATGATTTGAAGAGGTGGATGGAGCAACTTCTTCTTTCTTCTCGGGTTGTTTAGACATGGCACTAGATTGACCTTCATGATTTGAGGATATGACCAATGGTTTGGATGAAGAACTTGATTGGCTTTGATCATTGCAAGGGGTGAAAGTGGAAGCTTCTCTGTTATGAGGCACAAAAACATCCCAAAAAAATTTCAGGGTATTGCAATACCAAGGACTATTTGAATTAGAGGAAATGGTGATTTATTGGCCACCACAAGGAAATTTCAAACATTGATGATAGGTTGATGGAATTGCTTGCATTTCATGGATCCATGGGCAACCCAATAGTATGTTATAGGTCAAATCCTTGTCTCAAAATTGGAAAATTACATCTTTTTGAATTGGTCCTACTTGAATAGGTAAGACAATCAATACTTGTGAAGATCTTTCCTCATCATCATATGCTTTTATTGTGATCTTTTTCTTTGAATCAACTGCATTCTCAGAGAATCCCAAGGCACGAACAAGCTTTAGAGTACATATATTCAGGCCAACTCCTCCATCTATTAGGACGCGTTTGACATGATGTTTATGGATTAGGATGCCTTTGACATGATGTTTATGGATTAGGACTTCGATGTGGAGAGCAACATTGTGGGGATGAGAAATGGATGCATCATCATTTTCGGAAAAGGATAGGTAATGTGGTGCAGTCAAATGTCCCACCATGGCTTCGAATTTACAAACTTCTAGATTAGTTGGTACTATTGTGTCCACTAAAGCTTTTTCGAAAATCTCTTCGTGAGCAGGAAAAATTTTGAGCAATTCCAATATTGATATTTGCATAGGGATCTTTTGTAGCTGGTCCACTATGTTATATTGATTGGATGATGCAGTGGGTGTTTTGGATGAATTTACTTTTATAACATATTTGGGTTGTGCTCTTGTGGTTGCGTTCACTAGTATGTTGTCATGTTTCCTATTGATTTTAATGACATTGATTTGGGTATCATTTGCGGTCATATCTGGATTGATGTCATTGATTTTATTTTTAAGGATAATGATGTCTTGTTCTTGTTTGATTGGAGTGTCGTAGATCAGATTATTGTTTGCAGTAATGTCTTGATGATCATTTGTTTCAATGGTATTTCGTTTGTCTTCTATTGCTGAAATATGATTTATGATAGTATCATGGACATAGTTTACATTCTTTCCCTTGCTATTGGTTATAGAGGACTCCCCTTTTTCATAGTTCGGTAAAGGATTCTTAAATGGCCCATGATCTATATTTTTTTTGGGTTCCTCTATTCGTATGATTTTGTTGTCTATCAAATCTTGTATTTTGTGTTTCAATTGCATACAACTATTTGTTTGATGGCCTTTGCACCGATGAAATTCACAATAATAGGTATCATTCCACCATGATGATTTTACTTTTTGGTTCAAAGCCTCGAGTGTTAGGTAGTCTTATGAGGTTATTTGTAAGAAGTTCCCTCAATGCAAATTCATGTGATTGACCCAAAGGTGTGAATTTTCTGCGGTTTGATTGTGTTTGATATGGTGTTACTTTGACTATGACCATTTTTATTGTTGGGTGGGTTGATGTTTTGATTGGTGCCCTGATTGTTGTTTTGATAAATTTTAGTCATGGTTCCTGATAGATTAAAGACTGGTTTGGCATTATGTGTTTCGGTAGTACCATCATTGATGTTCTTGTTTCTTGTCCAAAATTTGGGTTTCTCATTGTTGTGATGATTGGAAGAACTAGCATTGTTTGATCCTTCATTGTGAATTTTTAATACCCCTCTTTTGACTAAGGCTTCTTCAATTTTAACACAATTTTCTACCATCTTCTCAAAGCTATGGGGACATTTTAGTTGCAGTCTATAGCTCATTTCGTTGTTAATATTGTCAATGAAAATCTCCATCTTTTCCTGTTCTAGTATAGGATGAGCTTATCGAGCGAATAATCTTCTCCACCTTTGTAAGAATACGAGAAAATATTCTCCTTGTTTCTATTTGGTATTACAAATATCCTTCATGATTATCTCATGTGCAATGTTGTAGGAATATTGTGTGATGAATTTGTTAACAAGTTTTTCGAAGGATTTTATGCTTGGTTGTAATTTTGAAAACCATTCCATGCAATGACCTCCTAAGCTGTGAGGGAAGAGTCTCATCAGATATGTGTCCTCATGAGCGAATTGAAGACTCATTGTTCAAAATTCTTGCACGTAGTCTATAGGGTTTGATTTCCCATTGTATTTGTCATATTTTGGCAATTCACAATTTTGGGGAAATGGTATCATGTTTAACCTTCTATCAAAGGGATAGGGACAAATATCTTGTAACAAGTATCTTTTTGGAGTTGCTCCTTGCATATCTTGCCGTTGTTGTTGAAGGTTTTGCATATGATGTGTTCGAATAGCCATTTGATATGTAGGAGGTGTTCCAGTGTTAGTTTTCTTTAGGGTTCCCTTAAATTTATTGACATCAAAGTCGCTAGGTAATTTGGCTCCTTGATTTGCTAACATTAGGAGGTATTTTTCCCCATCTTTCTCAAATATTATTTCTAGGAATTTATGGAATTTGGGATCTTGATTGGCTTGTTCTACTTCCTCCTCTATTATCTCTTCTACTTTGTTTTGGGAAACCTTATGAAAGGGATTTTCTTCTGGTTTAGCCATGGTATTTTGAGATTCAGGTTCTTTGTCCTTAAGCTTTTTTTTTGAGATCTTGTTAAAATGGGCATGCAAGTGATGAAGGTTTGCTAAATTTTGATCGTTATTTGAGAGCGCCCAAGGAATACCTAGGTTGAATAGAATAATGAATTCTATTGATATAACCAAGGTGATAAAAATTTTATTTAAAGTGTATTGTTTTAGATGAAGGATAGTGAATCCTGATGGGGAAACTCAACTTGATGATCAAATTTTGAGTTTTTGATTATAATTGGATGCTTTTAGATATGTGATCAAATTTTAGGTATAGAATTTCACTTGGAGAAGTCAATTTTAACAAGTTAGACTCTAAAGAACTTAAGGGATAATTTTGAACTTGATAAGATTCTGCAATTTTGGTTCCAATTGTGAAAATGGGGCAAAAATTTTCTTTTTAGACAAGATGTTCAAACCTTTGGAAAAGTCTTGGATTTTGACAATAGTAAAACAAATACAAGCTAGGGTTATTCTTTGAAGCTTTTATATAAAAATTGAAGAGCAATATATCTCTAAATTTGTAAAGCGTTGAGAGATGTTTTTGATGAGCTTTTAGACTAAGAGCTATGGATTTTGGTTTTCGGATTAAACCTTTCGTGAAATCATTGGATAAGGATCATGTTTAGACTCTTTTGTTTATGAGGAATGATTCTAAATTGGAAATTTTTTAGAATTTTGGTTTCAAAATGTCAGATAAAATTCAAATTCAACTCTCTAGTTATGAACTTTGGTGGAAGCATTGTCACAGTCAATGAATGCGCTGAAAGGCAGATGCGCTATAGAAAATCTTGGATACACCGCAAAAATGTGGGTATGCACCATAGAAAGGTTGGGATGCACCATAGAAAGGTTGGGATGTGTCATAGAATTGGGTGAATGTGCCAAATTTTTGAGTCTATGTGCCATAGAATTCGGTAAATACACCACAGAATTAGGGGTATGCGATGGAAAAAGTGATTAATGTGTTATAACAGAAGGTGAATGTGTTGGAAAAATTGGTGTATGTGTTGTAGCAGAAGGTGAATGTGCTGGAAAATGGGGTTGATGCACTATAGAAAAGAGTGAATGAGCTGAACTAGGTAATGTAACAGTTTATTGCCAGTTTACTTGATTTTTTTGGATTTTGGTCAGAGAATGATTTGTTTATAGTGATGTGTTCTGAATCACATTTTTGCACTTTCCAATGTGTGACGTTTTTGTTTGAAGTTCATTTTGAAAAAACTCTGACAAACACAATCAAGCACAATGTACATTCCCTAGGGCTATGAAAGACTATATTCTCTTGGATTCCACATGGGTTTTACCCCAACCATACTTTTTTTTAGTGGATGAATTTAGAAGCTTGGCCACACGGGCTCCCCCTTACAGTGCACTCACTTTTTAGGTCAACCAAGCTTCCATCCTCCATAAAACTCCCATGGAAAGCTGATCATCTCTGCTAAAAACTTCGAGAATGTGGATTCCATTGCAACAACCGTTGCTGCACCAAAAAAATAGATAAAGGTTTTGGCCAATCTACAACAAGGGTTTTATTAAGGTCTTTCCATTCGTGTGGGTTGATCCATATGGTGAGAGACCATTGTTTCCCTTCTCGTTGGAACCAACCTCGTGATATTGGCCAACCTTTGTTCGAATATCCACACTTATATACTGATTGGAAATGCGCTTGGCTTTAGCGTGTTACCAGTTGGGTCGTTCCCTTGGGTGAGTACTTTTTACCACAAGGCAAGCCCTCTAGGATAAACAAAAGCAAGTGAGTATACCCGTAGTTTGATTGATCTTTATTTCACATGAATAAAGAGAGAATCCACACTATATACCCTACTCACACTCGTAGATAAACAAGAATGGGTCTAGCTTTTTGGCCACCTAGTTAAGGGGAGAGCATATTCCTACCATTCACACATACAAAAGACAATGAAAAATGAATGGGTCTGGCTTTTTTATCACCCAGTTAAGGGGAGAGCATATGTCTACCATTCACACACGCAACATACATGGTGTTCTTTCCTTGTTAATTAGTCTAGATTCCTAATTTAAGCAAGAAGGAAATACATTAAATCCAGCCCTTGCATCAAATTTAATAGTATTTTATCATAAATTTTCTTTGAAAAGTGATCTTGAGTTTCAACAAAGTCTCTGGCAGAGTTTCATGAAGCCTGCACCACAGAAAAACACATATCAATTTTCACTCTTGGGCGAAATTTACAGAGGAAATTAAAAGAGCCATTATAGTAAGCAGATGCACCAAAAAGGCAAAAGTGCCACAGAATTAATGAAAATCACTACAAAATTAATGAGAAGCACCACATAATTAATGAAAAGCACCACAAAAACTCCCTGATGCGACACAGAATGGCGTGGATGCACCGGTGAAATCCTTCATTGCACTGGAACAGTCGGTGTATGTGCCAGACAATCTTTCGGAAGTGCCAAAGAATTCAACAGTTCGCCAAAGAAACCTACATCTGAACCTGCAAAATACACTTTCTAGAAAATATCAAAATAACAGGGGCTATGCCCCACAGTGGGCACCAATTTATGTGTAAGAAAATATGCAAGTTATATCAACAAAATAACACACAATTAGATTAAATGTATTACAGTAAGGAAATCTAACTTAACCAAAGCATAATTTGATAACATAGTTCCTAAAAAAAATTCCATCTCCCTCTATTCTTAAATTTCCTAGTAATTATGCTCTCAAACCTTATTTTTGCACTAATCACTGGGATGTCACCTAAGAAACGAGTAGCCTATTTAATTAAAATGAAGAATCTAATTCTACATCTACATGATTAAAGGATTTAGCTGGATGAAATGACATGATGAGTAATTTTTTGTGTATAAAGTGATATGGAAATGCAATGGATATGATTCTAAATGTTGCTTAAACTAAGAAACATCTAAAAGAGTCATGATTCTAAAATAATTGGTAATATACTCTAAGTGTTGAATTGAAAATGCAAAATATGCTCTCAAAAGACTTGAATGAATTCCTGCAGAGTAATGTTATGCAAATGCTCCTTATGAAAAAGCTATAAATGGCCCTCAATTTATAGATTTCACCAAGGCATTAGGTGAGTTGGCAGTAATGAATGATTAAGATTCGATCTGGAGAAACCGACGGTGAGGAATGAGAAGGATGGAGAAAACAAGGCAATTGTTCACTTTAGTATAACAATCTTGCCAAGTGTAGAAGGGAATCAATTGAAGGAGGAAGAAATTTGTCTTGAAGTTGGTTAAAATTGTTGAGAGAAAATATCAATTTTATAAAATAAGAATAATTATTTTCATGTGACACATGGTGAGTTGGAGGATGAGGTGGAAGGAAGTTAGAAGATTATGTAG
Source organism: Sequoia sempervirens (assembly GCA_007258455.2). NCBI lineage: Eukaryota > Viridiplantae > Streptophyta > Pinopsida > Cupressales > Cupressaceae > Sequoia > Sequoia sempervirens. The sequence goes on along the minus strand of VDFB02208858.1, from coordinate 3,020 downwards.
AAATGTGACAAATTCAAATTTAATGAGAGAGAATCAATTAAAATAAAAAAAAATAGTTAGATTTGTTTATTTTAATTAAATCATGAAGAAGGTGAATTAGGAAAGAGGAATTAAGAAAATAGGAACTATGTAAATAAATTTGGCAATTTATTTATATAGTAGAGGAATAAAGATTTCATTAATTAAACAATTAATATTTAATTAATATTCTCCAAACCAATTTTGGGTGTATACAATATATATACATATATATGTATGATTATGAAGTTGCCTGTAGTGAATCTTTATGTCATCTTAAGTTGGAATGTTGTGTTACAAATAGTCTTTCAAATTATAATAGTTAAATACACACACATATATATAAGTATAGGTATACTTGTACATGTGCTATGGTGTTAGAAAAGTACCATTTTATCTTATGATTAATTGAGTATGTGAATAAGAAAATTGGAAAGTTTAATATGGAGATTGAGTTGGTTATAATTTATTAATTTGAAGAATTGAATTTTGGTCTCATTAAATAGATAAAAGAAAGGGGTATTTAATTAAAAATTATGCATGAGCATCCAAGGTGTAAGAGCAATCTTGCATCACCCAAAAAAATGTTGTTTCTTTTCAATACGGGCTAAATTTGGAAGGGTTGCTATTTTAGTAAGTTTGCATTTATGCACAGTTGGACACTCAATCTTACACAAACCTCCAAAATGGTAAATTGAAGCCAATGGCGAAGAAATCACTTCAATACCATTTTTCATTTGAGCGATATTAAAATTTTAATTTTTGAAAATCCTAGTAAAAATATTTACAGTCAATTTTGAGGCACTTAGAGGCTCCAGATGGGCCTAAAAATTGGTGGAAAACGAAAGCAATTGGCCTTTAGGCTCTACTTTATTGTGGAAGATTTCTCGAGATCTTTGTGAAAAGGTATTATAATAGAAAATCCGACAGTCGGATCAAAAGTTATGACCCCACCAAGTTGTAATACCAAAATTAATAATGTAGACACCTAAAAGTGACCTAGGCCTCAAGCTTCATTTTTAACAATTTTGTCCTAGCATAATTCATGACATTTAATTATGTCCTCAATCCACATTCACTATTGATTAAATAATTCATAATTATTTAATTAATTCATGTCCTTTTATTTTTCATGATTATTAAATAAATAAATTTTATTTATTTATTAAATACGCCATTAATTGTCTGTCTTCCCTTAATTAAATAAATTTCTTAATTTATTTAATTCCCTTTCTCATATATTTCTTCCTCGACATTAAATAAATGAATTACATTTATTTATTTAATATGTCACTAATTACATAATTAAATAAATTGATTAATTTATTTAATTAGTTCATCTTATCTTCTAAATTAAATAATTAAATTTGATTATTTAATTGCCAATTTAATATTCCTCTCATTTTAAATAAATCAATTATTTAAAATGTCATCTCAATCTTAACTGTCAGTCTATTTTGGTAAATAATCTGAAAAAGATTATTTATTATCTTATAAAATCCATAATTTGAATTAACTCAATTCAAAATGGTAACTAATCTTCCAAAACCAAGTAATCTGCATTCTTTATTTCCAAATCTGCTTTTCAGTTCAACTCTTATCTCGTTGATTTTTCGAATCTCGCAAATCAGACAATCTTTATTTTCTAATTAATTTATCCCATTTATTCTCCATCGTCGATCCAATTATCTGAGGTTTTATCTTAACCGTTTAATTGATGAATTTTCCCTAACCCTAATTATGGATTCTCAAGTTTAATCTAGACCTCTCATTTTAGGTCTTTTTTAGAATTTAATCTCATCCGTCTGCTCAAAATTGTGTTTTCTATAAAAGACAATATTTTGCTCATAATTTCGGGATCGGACAACTTCATTTTTAATTTAATAGTCATTATAGTCATTTGGCATTAGTAGTCATTATTTTCATTTTATCATATTGTCATAGACATAGGCATAACTTTATCAAATCCTTCAACATTTTCATAGGGCTTTGGCATTATTATAGGTTGCTCAATTGAAATATGAGGGCCTCATTGACTTACTGCAAACTAGAAGGTGCTATGGCTAAGTAGCTTACGGGAGGAAAGGTAATCGCTCTTTTATTTTGATTTTCCATTGTTCTCGAAGTATCTCTTTGAATTTTGATACTTATTGATTAATAAGTTAACAATCTAAATTTTATGGATACATTTGGTGAACCCGACTTTTTGGACAGAAATTTGTGTATTCTGGTTTGTTTTCACTATTTTGCAGGTTACAGCCAAGAAGTCATACAAAATCCCGTCACCTTCATTTGAGCACAGAAAAATGGGTGAATAAAATATTTTAAAACATGTTCTGAGTTTTGTAGATCTTGGTCTTAGCTTTTCATAACTTCAAATGGTTTCAAATTTTGTTAAGATTTGATAAAGTTATGACTATTTTAGTGATCGCTGTTTTTTTTTAATTTCATTTTTAAAAAGTGCATTTTCTTTTGCATATAACATTCTTTTTGTGCAGAATCGTGGAAAATACTTTCTGGGTTTTGAAGGTTTGATTTTTAGCTTTCCATGGATATCTACCACTTAAAATTTTGTTAAGTTTGGAGGAAGTTATCACTATTTTAAGTTTGTTGTTTTCATTTAAGTTTTTATGTTTTATTGTTTTTACTAATCTTTGTTGGCAGCATGTGGCGTTGGAGTTTTCCGTGGGTCAAAGACATATATTCAAACTATTGACATGTGGTTTTGTAGCTACGTTTGTCAAAGATTTATCTCTCAAACCACTTGTTTGCATTTTTTAATTTAGGAACATTTCCTTTGGTGCTCTAAAATGAATTTTGTTTGCAAGTGTCTTATTGTGTTTGAACAAATGGTAGGTGATTATGCTCTCACCTTGGAAAACTCAGTGATCAGAAAACCAGACCCATTTTATTTGTTGTACACCCTCACGATTTGGTATATCGAAGTATCATCTCCCCTTGCGCATTCGTGCGATCCTGGGTGTAAGAGAAATGGTTACTAA
>VDFB02208855.1:6891-23481 GCA_007258455.2 Sequoia sempervirens | reverse complement strand
TAGAAAGACACACCCACTTAAATATTTTTCATAGTTGAATCAAATTAGAAATGACAATTATTATGAAATCAAACATAAAATCACATCCTTTTTTTTACAAAAAAGAAATCATATAGGATTTTCTCCAAAAACTATAAGGTTCCATTAATGACTTGTACCAATATTTTCTCAAGAAAATTAAAATATCTACTAACTCAAAATTAATAATTATAATTAATTCACATATTTTCTTAATGATGACAAAGTACAACAAATTAACTAAATAAAAAGCATTTATTTATGTGGAAACTAAATAGAGTTCTTATGTCCATCTAAAGAAATTTAAATAAGATTAATTTAAAAAATATAATAAATGTAAGTTCAAGATCTTTTGATTCAAACACATTTAAGACACACACATAGAACTAAATGATCATGAATTCATCCAACAACATATCCATAAAATAAAATCTTAAATACAAAAATAATGAAAATTACGTTAAAAAATCATATTTATTCAAATGGTTTACCTTATTTATTATCCATTTCTTTTAAATATGACACTCATGAATCAGTTTAGAAATTACCATATTATTCCATAGAGTAGAGACACTAATGTATTTCAACATCATCTACTAACTCAAAAGTAACACTAACATTTAAGCATATTTACTCATGCTAATATTTTAGGGGGGCATATCCCTTTGTCCATTTTCATACATTCAGAATCTAGTGAAGATTTAATCCATTTTTTGTTCCCCTTTAGTGTTATTATTATGCATTATACCCCCTAAGGTGTGGCCTTTAATCCATTTTTGTGCCCCTTTAGTTGTGGTATTATGCATAATACCCCCTAATGTTTGGTCTTCGATCCATTTTTGTGCCCATTTAGTGGTGGTATTATGCATAATACCCCCTCAGGTGTGGCCTTCAATCCATTTTTGTGTCCCTTTAGTGGTGGTATTATGCATAATACCCCTAAGGTGTGGCCTTTGATCCATTTTTGGTGCCCATTTAGTGGTGATATTGTGTATAATATCCCCTAAGGTGTGGCTTCCAATTCATTTAATACAAACCAATATTCCCCTCTCCTAGATTAATGGGATGCTATTTCATCATATAGAATACTCTAAAGTACCATAAACTTATCTTATACAAGAATTCTGGAAACAATAAAGATTCTTGCATGCTTCAAATTTAAATCAATATTTCTTTGACAATAGTCTGCAAGTGGCATAACACATATAGGCCATTGAAGAAGAAATAAGTTAAATCAATCAAAATTCATGAACATGAGTGAAAAATTCAATCCTTATGACCACTCCCGACCAATAAAGAAACAACAAAAACCAATTTAGGAGAGTGAAATGATATCATGATGAGAAAATTTAGTATATGACAAGGAATAATCAATTGCCTATTAGCAAGTGCATCCACCAAGATGTTAGCTTCCCTATAGCAATTCATAATTTCAAAAGAAGAAAAATTATGAAGAATAGACAATATATGTCCCAATAAATAATTCAAGTGCTAGTTTTCAGAAGCCTTCCTTGATAGGGAATTAACCACCATTGACGAATCCTCATATCCTTGTATCCTCATTGAGGTGATTCGCCAATGGTGGTTAATTCCCTATCAAGGAAGGCTTCTGAAAACTAATAGGCAATTGATTAGGGTTGAATATTGTATAGGGTTGATGGTTTAGGGTATTGTGTTGAGGGTATAGGGTTGAGGGATTAGGGTTGAGGGTAGAGGGTAGAAGGTTTAAGGGTTTAGGGTTTAGGGTTGATAGTTAAGGGTTGAGGGTAGAGTGCTTAGGGTATAGGTTTGAGGGTATATGGTTGAAGGATTAGGGTTGAGGGTCCAATGTATAGGGTAGAGGGTATAGGGGTTGTTTAGGGTTTAAGGTTGAGGGTTGAGGGTTGAGCGATCTTTTGATGCAAGTGAAATGTAGGCAAGAAATTAAAGGCCATTGAATATTGGGGAAGGATTTTTTGTTCTAACACCCCTAATCCCTTAACCCTTAATCCCTACTAGATCAAAACAATTAGGTGCTAAAGCAGGCACTAAATTAAGTGTTAAATTAGGTGCTAATACCGGTGAAAAACTTTTCTAAAATTTTGTGCAAAACTCGATGCTAAACTCGACGAAAAACTCAGTGCTAAACTCGGAGCTAAACTTTGTGTTAAAATCATAGCTAAACTTGACGCTAAACTTGGCACTAAACCCAGTGCTAATTAGCGCCTAATTTAGCGCCTACTTGTTCTGATCAACACAATAAACACCAAAAATAGCGCCAACTTTTTCAAAAAATTGGAGAAAAATACATTAAAACAATGGGTGGAAGCAAAAAACAGAGCAAAAAGGGAGCTAATCACATGGATTTGTTGTAGTGATTAGGGATACTATTCATTACACCCCAAGGAGACACTATACCAAAGTCATTCAGAATAGCCTTTTCTTGCACCAATAATATAGCAGAATATGAGGCACTACTCACAAGACTTTGTATGGCCATTAAATGGAAAATCAAGAGCCTTCAAGTCTATGGTTACTTACAGTTGGTTATTCGACAGGCCAACGACGATTATGACACAAAGGATGAGAAACTTACTCCCTTCAAATGAATGGTTGACAACTTTAAGTAGTACTTTGATGATATCATCTTTTGGCAAGTCCCTAGAATTTAAAATAAGGTAGTTGATGCAATGACCACAATAGGATCTCTTGGACATCCCAAACAAGGTATCACAGTTTGAGTTCTTGGTAGAAAAACTGTTGATCCCCACCTTTGATATCCCTGAATCTGGGATGGTATGTGAAATTTTTTGTCATGGAAATTCCCCTTGGTACAAAGATGTATACGATTACCTCCATGACCAAGTTATTCCTCCTGACTTGTATACTAATCAGCACAAAAATTTTATCCACAATACCTCTAGATATGTCATCACCGATGACACCCTCTACCACAGAAGCTTGGATAATACCCTCCTTAGATGTCTTGATTCTAATGAAGCACAAACTTACATGAGGTACACGAGGGTATATGTGGAGCTCACTCAAGTGGTCCTACTTTAGCCAAGAAGATCATGTGTCAAGGATACTACTAGAACTCTATGGAACGTAATGCCTACCACTTTGTTAAGAAGTGTCAACAATGTCAAATACATGGAGATCTCATACACACACCATCCCAGGAACTTCAACCAATCACATCACCATGTCCTTTCTCTCAGTAGGGACTCAACCTCATAGGTAAGATTCATCCCACCTCATCCAACGGCCATAAATTCATTACCACGACAATTGAGTATTTCATGAAATGAATCGAGGCTATCCCTATGACATATATTACTGGAAAGAAAATATCCAAATTTATTCTCAATTATATCATATGTTGGTATGGTGTCCCATAATCCATCGTCACAAATAACGATCATCCCTTTAAGAACGAAGATTTCCTTGAATTATGCAAAAAATTCCACATCCAACACCACTTTGCCACTCCATATTACCCCCAAGGTAATGGCCAAGCCGAGGCGTCCAATAAAACCATCATTAAAATCCTGAAGAAGACTATCAGTGATGTTGGTCATGACTAGAACCTCCAACTCAATCTCACCTTATGGGTCTACTAAACTAGCATTTGTACTCCCACAGAAGCCACTCCCTATTTCATAGTCTTTGGTTTTGAAGCCATTCTTCCTATTGAGGTCAAGTTGCTTTCCTTGAGGGTATCTATGCAATGGCTTATTAATGATGAAGAGTATCACGTATTTAGGTTACATGAGCCAAAGTTATTAGATGAGCGAAGACATAATGCATTGGTCCACCTACAAGCTTATCAGAACCGTCTTTGTCACAACTATAATAAGAAGGTTCTAGTCAGACATTTTGACATCGGTGACTTGGTCTTAATGGAGAATCCTAAGAACCAAGCCGAGCGAGAGAAACCTGGAAATTTTGAGCCTAATTGGTTGGGTCCTTACATCATAACGACACCATATGGATCTAGTGCTTAACAACTTTGTACTCCTAAAGGTGAATTTTTATCAGAGCCTATCAATAGCCTACACCTTCATAGATATTACACCTAGATTTTAGAGAGCCTCGTCAAAAATCAAAAATACAAAAAATGGTAAAAATCAAAAAAATTATCACCTTGATGAAAACCTGGAAAGCAAGCATCTTGTGTGACCACAAAAAATAAAAAAGTTGAGAAAATAGTAAAAATAAATAATCCATCCAATAGTGAAAACCACTTCAATGGCACTTTGGATAAGTACCATGGTGAAAAACTGGAAAACAGGTGTCATGTGTAGTCAGTGTTTGCTCCATCCTCTACCATCATTCTATTTGGTTTCACACCTTCACCCATAATAAATTCACCTTCATGCTTCCTCATTTTCATCCATAATAACACTTTTTTGTGCTTCCCATCACCTGCGAATGATTGACATTATGCGTTTTTTTCCTTCCATATCCATCCACCATAGGGCTTATCCGATTTCATCCCTAATAATTGGTCCTATACCTGACTAGGGGAAGGTACCTTACTTACACCTTCATGGGATCCTAGACTTGATTTTGGAGGCCATAATTCCAAAAATCCAAAAAAATCAAAACATTCCAAAAATAAATAAAAATATCAAAACTTGTCAAAAATCCAAAAAAATCAAAAACATGTCAAAAATCCAAACACATCCAAATAACCTTCAAAACCCAAAAGTAGTGTCAAGTCATGTCAGTCTAAGTCAATCAAACTACAATGTCTTTATGCATATTACGTAGGAAAGGCCATCTTCAATGAGCCCTCGAGGCACTAGGTCAGTCCTTTAGGGTTTTTCAAGTCGAGTCAATCGTGATTCTATCCATAATAAATTATCTATCATCCAAGTCAGTCGAACTATGATGTCTCTATGCATGCTACATAGGCAAGGCCATCTTTGATGAGCCCTTGAGGCACTAGGTTAGTCCCTTAGGGTTTTTTGGGTCTATCATGGTCCCTCTCATAATAAATTGTCCCTTGCTAAAATCAACACTTTGATCAAACACAAACAAATATCTGGGCCTCAACCAAATCACGAATCAACAAACTATCCAATTAGTCTTCAATCCAAACCAATCAAATTGCCTAAACATCAAACATCCTTCAAACACTTATTGGCTATCAATGGTATTACACAAGAGGTGGCATTGTCGAAACCAGACTCGGCATCTTATACGACTTGCCTCATATCTTGAAACCAGACCCAATCCTATCATTTGTCTTATATAGGATGTGTCCTTCCTGAAACCAAACATCATCATTCATTTTCCTTATATAGGTGGTTGCATGGCCGAAACTAGACTTGATTCCTTATATGGCATGCTTTCTTTCCTAAAATCAGGCATCATCAATCAATCTTATCAGTCCTATCAGTATACAATCACTGAAAAATGATCTATATGGTTGTTGACTCTGTTGGTCTAGTTGGTCTTATTATTTTATTTTATTTATCTTTGGTCGTGTTACTATATACCTCGAGGATGTCCCAAGAAGGATTTAGAGGAGAGATGATGTCTCATGACTTATTTTCTCTTTGATTGTTGTTTGTGGTTTGTCTTAGCAAAAAATATTGGGGCATCTTGGCCCCTAGTATACATCATGGCACTCCTTGTTTGTCAAGTGTTTGTTTTTCTTGCAAAGGGATAACATTGCACACCCTAGTCTATGTCGTACCTTGGTGTTCATTTTCCATTTTTCATAATTCAATGCCCAATGACGATAATCATGCAATCCTAATATCTATCAAGCAAAATATCAATCCCTCTTCATTCGTCTAACTCCATGCTAACATTTTCCTCTCACTAACATTTATTTTCATCAATCCTTACATTCATCCACTATCATATTTGCTTATCGAAACAATTTTTCAAATTTTTTGAAATTCTTTCAAAATTTGCAAAAAAAATTGAGGGGGCATAGGTCTATCTCATCTTCACCGAGGCAAATGAGGGTATATTCTATGCTGAATTTTTCTTGTTTGTTTTTTGATACAACAATCAGACATGACTTCACATTGCATCAAAGAGGGGGAAAATGTAGACACTAAAAAATGTCTTAAGCCTATGAACACCATTTTTCACATCAATTTCCTTTCAAGTCCCCCCACATAATTGAATAACTTTAATTATTTGATTATTTTCTAAGGTCATATTTCTTTTATTAATTAAATCATTTTAATTATTTAATTAATTCATTTTACCTTTTATTCTTCTTTGATTAATTAAATAAATTGTATTTATTTAATTACGTCACTAATTAATCCTTTCTCTCTTTAATTAAATAAATTCTCATTTATTTAATTATTTACTTCCACTTTCATTCTATAATTAAATAATTATTTTAATTATTTAATTTTTTATTAGGCTTTTCTTCTATAATTAAATAAATTTTATTTATTTAATTGTTTCCCACTTTTTCCTCCACTATTAAATAATTTTTTTAATTATTTAATAGTTTTTCATTTTCTTCTACTTTTAATTAAATAGTTATCTAATTAAAAGGTTAACATTTCCCTCTTCTTCTATAATTAAATAATTATTTTAATTATTAAAATTGTTCACTTTTCCTCCTAAATTAAATAATCTTATAATTATTTAATTTACTCCAGTAACCTCTTTTTCTGTGTTAATCTCCTATTTTATTCTCAATTAATTGCCACCCTTGATAAGGTTTTATTACCTTTTAATCTCCACTGTCCATCCTTAACTAAACCCTATTTTTACCCTAACCCTATTTCCTTGCTTCTCAAAGCAATATCATCCATTGATCTTCATCATTTTATCCTAGTCCTTCATTCAAATTTGGTTTTTTATAAGAGACCTATCACTTTCATTTCAACCCTACAACCACTATCTTTGATATTTTGTTGTCACTATCACTAGGCTTATTCTTGCATACTTCAAATATGAGCAAAAGCTAGCCTATAAAGCAAAATGGAGAAGAGAAATGAAGGTGATTCAACCGTGGCATAGGAATTATGGTAATATTTCTTTATTGTTTATGTTTCTATGTTTATTTGTACTTCATTGTTAGATTAGGGTCTTTAGGACTTGAGTTGTAGGTAGTTGGTGGTTGATACTATTGATTAATGCCTTTTACCATGATTTTACCCTATTCTACAATAACAACACAATGATTGGGAAGGATACATCCCATTGATGATAGTTTGGATATGGATCAATTTGTATAGCAAGGCTAGGAATATAAACTGTTAAATGGTTTGGATATGATGTGATGTTGGATTGTATGGCAAGATGAGATTGATTGGGATTGCTTGGATTACAAATGATGGAGGATAATTTGATAGGAAATTTTATTCATGGGATGGTGGAAAATGCTCGAAGGTTTTTTATTTTTTATGGAAGGTATCTAGATCACTAAGTGAGCTAAAAGACATATCAATATTTATTCCAAAGAAAGATGTAATCACCTACCCCTAGTGTCTAACAAGGCATGTGACACCATGAATGGATAAGCGATAATTTGTAGGAAATGGATAGGTGAAGTACAAGGAGGATTTTTGGAAACAACCTTGTCGTAAGGACTACTCATGATCCCTATGTGGATACTTGCATTAGATGAAGTTGTTCCTAGAATCATGGAGGTAGCACTAACATCATTATAATTCTTAATTGATGAATAATCGAGACCTTGATATCAAGGATTATCAAAAAAGTGTATAGGCTCCAAAACACCTTACTGATGTAGGTCTAATCCTTTTCTGTGATATTGTATTTCTTGGAATATTTTATTTGCAATAGGATGTGTTGTTCTAGAAACAAGATGCCAAAACATCTTGATGTGATTGGGAACCATCAATGGTTGTTATCTTCTCATCAACAAGAAAGCTTGCTTTGATAAAAGTGAGTGATCCTAGTTTATAGGATGCTATCACTTTCCCCTTGTTCATGCTTGTTGCTCCACCATTATATAGAATGTTGATTGAATCCATAGTAGCTTTTTTATCATTATTTGTGACATGAGTTTTAGGACTAAGAAACTCAACTTGCTCCCCAATATAGGTTGTTGCATCAAGGTCAATGTGAAAACCCTTTTTTGGTCACTTGTTGGGATATCATCATGGAGTCCCATGAACTCAACAATAGCTTCATCATTTTCGAATATATCTAGAGAAAAATAATCTTGTTGGTCTCGAGCAATGAGTTCTAGATGAATAAGGGGAAGACCATTTGTGTCCAAGGGAGGTAAGTGTCTCATCTACAAAAGTGGTGGTTATTGGAATATGAATGGAATCAACTTCAATTCTGGGATCATGGATGAAATGGAAAGAGACAATGGGATCATCATGGAATTCTAGAGATATGGGATCTTGATCAATAATTGGATGAGATTGGAGGATTCGGGTAACTTGATCTTGATTCATTTCAGATTTTGTTTCTTCATGTTTTGGGCTATTCTATTGACATAGATCTAATTCTAACAATGGGGTATGAGTTTGAAAATGGATGGTGGATTATTGAATGGAATTAGGATTTTAGCATGATAATAATGGATTTTGAATAGGATGCTCTGGAGTGGGCATGATAGGTGGAGTGCATGATGGTGAGAGAGTGGTACTTATTGATCTTGGATATTATCTTTATCAAGAATTATATTAGATTGGATTTCATGATTGTCCATTGTGGACCTAGCCCTTGGAGGTAATTCTAAGAGAGTTGGGATGCAGCGGATTATTGTTGCAAAGGTTCAAGACATGAAAGATTGAAAAGAGAGATGGAGGCTTCTTAAGGGAAATCTCTTCAAGATGACCTATTATGGAATTAAATGAGGTGAATATATTATGGCTATGGGCATTATTAATGTTTTTTTTTGCGATGAATCACTCCTAAATGTATATTGATGATTTTGATCGTGCTTGGGAAAAATATTTTGATATATACCTAATTGCTTATTAGGTGAGAGGGGTGTATGACATTCTACTTCAACTTCACCATGATCGATAAGATCTTGGATTGATGATGGAGATGAGGATATAGGACAACCAATGTATATCTATTGGGAATTAGTAGTAGGGATTGTGCTAATTGGTTATTGATGTTGAGGATTGGTGGATGGGGAGAGATCGTCTTGATCCACAAGACTCCCATTATCATCATAAGGATAAGATTCAAGTTGATGTACAAGACTAACTTTATCATCATCATTATCATAGGGATCATATATTGGTTGATTGATAATTCCATTATAGGTATTGTACTTGGCCTAATTTCATAACAAGATTTGATCTAAAGGGGTCATGTTGTTTTCTTTTCCCCTGATTATAATCCTTGGCCTTGCTTTCATTATGAGTTTTGGATTTACTTGTAAGGCCATTGTTTGCAACCCCTTGATAGTGTCTTTTGTTTCTTGCAATTCATTGATAAATAGATTTGAAGGAGTTAGATTTGGAAGTGATGTAGGAGTGGTATAAGGTATGTGTTGATGAGTGGATTGATGTGTTTACTTGTGGAGGATATTGATGTTTTTGAAATTGGGGAAAACAGATTTTGATGGGATCCGGAACCCATTACAACCAAAAGCCAAACAACTTAAACAAGCCAAAAAAACCAGACTGCAGAAAAGACAGCCTGTAGTCAACAAAAAACCAGCTCACAAACAAACACCATTAAGTTTTACAATTAGAGTTTCGTTTGTTGGAGCGAAGATTCATATCGAAAGAAGGCCCAGAGGGTTTAGATTTTTTTCCAGTAACAGTAGTCCAGCCTTCTTCAACTTGTGTTGCCTTAGCCTGCCAAGCCAGCCCATTAATTTCCTGAGGATGAAAATCCGCAACCCGGGAGGTAACATCAGAGTTCGCCTGAATAGGTGTGGAAATAACCGGAGAGCAATCAGAGGTGGGAAACAAAGCACCATCAGTAGAGATAGAAACTGGTCTAGTAGTATTCTCAATATGATTTATCATGGTAGCTTCCCCAGCGGAGGAAGGAGAAACCCCAGCAGACGAAACCCCAGCAACCTGTGAATCAGAAGCCCCAGCAGCAAGTGAATCAGAAACCCCAGCATCCTATGAGTCAGAAGCCCCAGCAGCATGTGAATCAGAAGCCACCACCTCAGAGAAGCTCCAAAGCGGATCAAATTTCTTCTCCACCGTGAGTGGAGGATATTGATGTTGATATGATGGTGGTTCTTGATAAGTGGTTTGGTTGGGATTGATAGGTGGATTGTATTGTTGATGAGGTAATGTTTGGTAATAGGTTGTTTGAAAATTGTTGCTAGGTGGGATGTAGTGTTGATTAGGTGTCATTTATTAATAAGTGGATGAAAGTGTATTGGTAGTTGGGTTATATGATTGGTGGTGTAATGTTTGTTGATAAGTGGGTTGGAGTTTGTTGATAGCTGGAATATATTGTTGGGATGGTATTGGAGATGTTGATGGTTGTTGATAGGTGGAATTATGAAATGTATGAGATTGGATTGGAGTGAGTTGGGCATGGATAAAGGAGGTAATGGCTAAGTTAATGATTTCATGATTAGAAATCTTGCTTGAGGTGGATCAATTGGAGGAGGGATGTTTTGGGTGACTACATTGGAGTGGATGTTTAGGTGAATTGGGTTAGGTGAAATTGGGATATGATGTGAAATGGTGCGTGGTGGATTAGGTGGGAAATGACAATGTGTTTCTTGATATGAATGATATTGGAATTTAGGTGTATCCATAGGTATAATTTGGATTTTGGAAGGTATTTGACTTTTTGGATTTTGGGAAATTTTGTTATTATTTTTGGATTTTTTGGAAATATTTGACCTTTTTTAGGGTTTTTTAGAATATTTGATTTTTGAATTTTGGAACATTTGGTTTTATGGATTTTGGGATATTTTGATTTTGGATTTTAGAAAAAAAAAAAAAAAAATTGGATTTTTTGGAAATATTTGATTTTGGGAATATTTGATTGCTAAGGTAGAGGTAAAATGGATAGCTGATGACGATAATGATGTGAGTTGATTGGTGATGTGGAGCTGGATTGGCACGTACCCAAAATCAAATATGAACCTCCACCATGACACCAATCCAAAAGTTTTTTTGTACACCACCAGTACAAATCCTTCTCTACATACCAATCATCACTAGAAAATTCTTCAAACTCAACTTCATCAAATTGATCGACTGTAGCAATAAATTTTTCATCAAAGCAAACATCAAAATATGATTTTACCTCACCTTCTATTGCAGCCTTCATCTCACTTGAGATTAACTTTGCATTATACTAACATGCATCTTCATAACAACATTTATCAAAATTAAATTTTACCTCCATTGCTGCAACTTTTTCTCTACCTACAGTCAATGCATTCCACTCTGCTTCTACACCATCTGCTTGGGATGCAAATAATGGATTATCATAAACCATTTATGCTTCGGGCTCGAATAATGGATTACCATAAACCATTAATTTTGCCTCTCGATTTTCAGCCTCTTCTTCGGCCTCTTCCTCAGGTTCATCATCATTTTCACTTGCTTGGGGTTCATCTTCCCCCTTAGTGATATCCTCCTCTACATGAACAAGCTTGGGCATGGGATTTTCTTTTGGAGCCCATGATAATTCCCCATCATATGGGGATTCACTCTCCTCCAAAATAATCCACAAAGCACTTTCAGACCTTCCCCCTTCTGGTTCCTCTGCCCCTTCATCATCTTTGGCTTGCTGTCTCCTTTTGGATCGCTGCCTATTTCTACGTTTTTTTCTCTTATTCAAATTTACATACTCTTGCTCATAATAAAAAATATCAACAGTCTCTACAAACGACACTTTCTTCTTCCTTGTCACCCAATGATTTACCTAAGACGCCTTATCTTCAAACTAGTACTCGGGAGCCCCATCAACTCCTCTTCTGCAATCACCACCAGAATCAGGATCAACAACAGGAGATTCATCTATGTCCATTGGCATAGATTCATCAAGCTCTTGGTCAGTGTCTAATTCCGTCATGCCAAGAAACTCCTCAATAATAGAATTAACTTCATCTTCTGAAACTACAAAATTAGTTATACCCATTAAAATATACTGGAAGTAAGGAGAGGTGCAAAATAAGAAACCATTATCCAATTCACAAAATTCACCTTCTTCTTCCTCTGCTTCCATCTCTGCTCAAAACTTCTTCATAGCTCAGGAAATTCTTCACCGATTTCCAACACCGAACTTCAGGCTCTAATACCAATTGTTAATTATAAAACAAGCAGAAAAAGAAATAAAACAGAAATTAAAAAGAACAAGATAGAGACACAGATTTACAGTGGTTCGGCAAAATGCCTACATCCACTCTCAAGCAGGGAATATATTTTATTATCTATTTTCTCATACATATTACAATGCACAGCACCATATTTATACACCTCCAGCGTACTTGTCAGTTACATATATTTATTCACCACTCAGTCAACAGCCAGCCAAGAATAGCAAGGGAATCTTAATTAATGAAAATAATGGAGTGGCAGAGTAACGGTTGGGCTTCACCACCCAACAGGAGGCACTTTGGGAGATTAGGGAGCGATTGATCAGCAACTTGGGCTCGAGAAGGTGATTACATTCCTGCAGTCTACGAAGGCATCATACAACGGGCACATCATTATCGTAAGCCCCTCAACATCCATTTGCTGTATACGGTGATTGTTGTAGAAGTGTATAGCTGGTATGTGTTTCTTCATAGCAAACCTTTACCTCTGAGGAGTAACGTGTCTCTAGAAAACATCATCAAACTACCTATTGCGAATCTGATTTAATCTTGCTATTTGTGATAATACCTACATGGTCATCCCATAAGCCTAGAGCGCCCGATATTTTTAGTGTTAAATTTGGAGTATGTATGCGTTATTTTATCGTTACTTCCTAGCGAAACAAGTTTGATTGCTTTTAGTTATGGCGTCGGTACCTATTGCTTGCTTAATATAATTAAAACAAAACTCCTTGTCTTTATGGTGTCCATTTGTGTCGTTCCATCTGGCTTATATGGGCGAACCAGATTGGGAGGGTTGGCTTAAATGTCACACACTAAGCGTTGAACGCTTAGTGTGGGCCCCTCCAATCTGCAGCCCTGTTTTCCTGTTTCCGTCCCGCTAACTCCCAAATGCAGCGGCCATCCACCATACGTCATGTGATTAACCATTATATAATGGGTCCGTAGGATTTGTCGGGCTGCTATAATGTACCAGTGGACTTTACCTCGCCCCCAGAATATAAGTTAGTGTTTTAGCTTATATTATTTTATTTTACTTTTTATTGTATAATTTTATATTATATTGTATATTAAATAATGTTTTTTTTGTTATATGTGTTAAATTGAAACTAAAATTGTTTAATTTAATATTTATTTTTATTAAGTATATTATTTGTAATTGAAATTGTTAAAGTGGCTTTTACTAAGTATATTTATAAATCAATTATATGGGTTGTATTTTTTTATGTAAAGTAAATATCTATATTTTATAAAATTTATAAGTTTTATTTTAATAAAATAAAATTTTAAAAATACTTTTGAGTAATTTGATTAGTTAATGTATTTTATTTTTTATTATTATCTTTATTAAATTGACAATTCATCTATAACCATCAAGTATTTAATCTTATTAAATATTAATTTGCATCTCATATTTTACAATATTTTTTCATAATATGATTGAACACAACACAGGATAAATTATCTAGGCCATCAAACCCAAACCAATGCACTTATGCTAAAAGAAAGATAATGGGAAAATTTTACTCCTATGTATTCTTATAGAAAACATAGAGTACTATGCTAAAAGAAAGATATGAGGGAAAATTTTAATTTTATATTATTTCAAAGGAAAGTATTGGTATTGTTATTTTACTTTATTTGTACAAATGATTTAATCTTATTTAATTTAAATATCTAATGTGGCTAAACACACCTCCTACATGCACCACACGAAATATTTATTTAATCTACAATATTATAATATATTTTTTTATATAAGGTGTATAATACATAATCTCAGTACTTGAAACCTCACCTAGAATCCTTGTGAAATCTGTTGTGTGTTAAGTTTTCTAGATTTTAGGTTATTGGGATTTCCCATACATTCATGCCTTTTTTGGCATCTCCAATCCACAAAGCTTGAAAACTATTAAAAATTCTATGTGATTATTTTACAAAGAATTTTAATCATTCCTTACTTGGTTACATCTTTCCATCCACCTCAAAGATTTGAAACCCCACCAAATCCTTCATCAAAATTAATCTAAGTATTTTGGAGTGTTGGAGTTCCTCATCCCTTAGGAATACTTTGCAAATAATATTATGAGTAATTAAATACATAGGATTTATAAGGTTGATGATAGCTTAATCCTCAATAAAAGAAGATGAAACTAGATTTTTCTATATAATATAATGATAATATTATATTTTTATATTATATTCTTATGTTATATTATATTATTATATTATATTTATATATTTTATTATGATTTATATTATATATTATATTATTATATTATTATCTTATAATATATCATATCATATGTTATAATATTATAAATAATATAATTATATATACAATACTATAGTTTAAGTATAATGTATAATACTTATATATATAAATAATACAAATATAATTTAATATATTATATATAAATATTATACATTTAAACTATTATATTATATATATTATAATAATATAATATATTATCTTATAATACAATACAATACAATATATTATCTTATAATACATCACATATAATAGTTTAAATATTATAATTCTACATGATTTTTTAATGCATTGCAAAATTTATATTATGCTTATTTGTATAATATAATATTAAAATATTAAAATATTTATATTTAATATAACAATATAATATAATGTATTTATAACATTTATATATAATATAATAATATATTATTAAATAATATAATATATAATATAACATATCTAACTGATATTGGTATGGTGTGATGGTTTATAAGTGGCATTGTTTTTGCCACCAAGGTTCAAACCTCGTTGAGGTGGTATTGTTGAATGGTTGTATTCTAGGTCAAAAGCACTTACCCCTTGAATAAAAAAATATATAATATAACATATCATTATTTTATATAATATAAAAACAATATTTTATATAATATAAAAACAATATTATATATAATATAATATTTAAAATACTATATTATAATATTTATATGTAATATAACAACATAGTATTCATTATATATATAAAATCAACTAATCAAATTATTCAAAATTATTTTTAAATTTTTATTTTATTACAATAAAGCATATAAATTTTATAAAATATTTTAATTACAAGTAATATTCTTAATAAAAATAAATACTAAATTAAACAATTTTAATTTGAATTTAACAATTGTTGTGGAGATATTATATAATATGCAATATAAGATAAAATTATATAATATATTATATTATACAATTATTAAATTAAATAATTTTAATTTGAATTTAACACATATAACTATTGTGGACACACTATATAATATGCAATATATGATAAAACTATATAATATAATATATTATACAATTAAATATAGAGCTGCCTAATAAAGAAGAAGTAAAACAATATAAGTTAAAGATAAAATTATAAAATATATTATATTATACAATTATTAAATTAAACAATTTTAATTTTAATTTAACACATATAACTGTTGTGGACACATTATATAATATGCAATATAAGATAAAACTATATAATATATTATATTATACAATTAAAAATAGAGTTGCCTAATAAAGAAGAAGTAAAACAATATAAGTTAAAAACATTGCATGTTAAATTTTACATAATGTGTTAAATTCAAATTAAAATTATTTAATTTAGTATTTATTTTTATTAAGAATATAACTTGTAATTAAAATATTTTATAAAATTTATATGTTTTATTATATAAAACTATATAATATATTATATTATACAATTAAAAATAGAGGTGCCTAATAAAGAACAAGTAAAAGATTAAATAATTGGTGGTTATAGATGAATTATCAATTTAAAAAAGATAATAATAAAAAATAAAATACATTAACTAATCAAATTACTCAAAATTATTTTTAAAATTCTATTTTATTAAAATAAAGCATATAAATTTTATAAAATATAAATATTTACTTTGCTTAATAATACAAACTATATAATTGATTTATAAATACACTTAATAATAACCACTTTAATAATTTTAATTACAAATAATATACTTAGTAAAAATAAATATTAAATTAAACATTTTTAATTTCAATTTAACACATATAATAAAAAACCATTATATAATATACAATATAATATAAAACTATACAATATATTATATTAGACAATTAAAAATAGAACTACCTAATAAAAAGTAAAATAAAACAATAAAATTAATACATTAACTTATATTCTGGTGGGGGCGAGGTAAAATTCACCTGTACCTTACAGCAGCCCGAAAAATGCTACGAACCCATGATATAATTGTTAATGACATGACGTATGGTAGATGGCCGGTGCATTTGGCAGTTAGCGGAACGGAAACAGGGAAACGGGGCTGCAGATTGGAGGGGCCCACACTAAGCGTTCAACGCTTCGTGTGTG
>VDFB02208854.1:0-11011 GCA_007258455.2 Sequoia sempervirens | reverse complement strand
AACTCATTTGACTGCAAAATCCAACAAAAATGTCCGACAAAATATGTATAATTTGATGTGTAATTTTCAATTTTTTGTAAGTTTATCCCCGACATTCGTCGAAATATCAACTATCAGTTTCGTCAAAATTTTGACAAACATGAAAAATAGAAAAAAATCAAATTGTGCCAACATAAAGAAAAGTGAGTTCGCACCTGATTTATTGTGACAGTGCTTTGCTCTACTTGAGAAAGTTTGTGGAGAACTAAGGACAATTTTCTTGGGAAAAATTAGAAAAAATTCAAGAAGATATCGCCAGGTTGAGGGTAGTCATTGTCTTTTTGTAGAATTTAGTTGTGAAGTCAGATTTGCAGTTCTAGCTTTGAAAATCATATTTTAAAGCAACATCTCATCAGATTTCATTTTTAGAGGTTTAGAGTTTTGAGAATTTCATGTCCAGATTTTGTTGTGTAGAATCACCATAAGATCACAACCAAGGAACAAATTCTTTTGACTGTAATTATGTGATCCATAACTCTATTGGTCATGTGGCACAGTTGTGCTATAACAAATACATGATGCATTCATGTGTGACCCAAGTTTAATGTGGCTATGTTGTGATAGAAATGGAGGCACTCATATAATGTAGTTAATTCAGGTTGTATAATGTAGGTGTCCATCATCATTGGGTCCATTTAGGTTGTCTCAAGTTTAACAGGTTAGGATGTAATTATAGCATGATCGAAGAGTGATTACCTCTTGCTGCAATAAAGAGCCTATAACTCTGGTTGATATGCAGAGTGGTTGTGTTATATCAATTATGTAGTGCATTCAAGCACAACCCATGTTTAATGGGCTATTCTAGAGAGTGATCAAGATTTTCTAAACCTTATGAATGCTACTTAAAAGTGTATAGCTTAAACTAAAAACCAAGTTTGTTACATACTTGAATGCAATCTTGGGCAACTGCAAACTATAATAATGTGATATGCTAATAGCCAATTTGGAAAGTATTAAAGCAATACCCATGATATATAGGATACATTTTCTTGATCAAGTTTACATACCTTAATGATCAAACACAAGCTTCCCACACACTCTAGGATGCAATCCAAGATCATACCACAACTTTGTCAAGACAACTAATTTTCTGACCCAAGATTTAAGGTTGTTTTTTAGTACCAACATAAGCATTGGTAAGAGCATGATTAGGGTACAAACCCTAGGCCTCCATAGAAACATAAACAATAACTATAGCGGATTATTAAGGTTGCAATACTAGAAATATTGAGACATTATAGGTAATAACAAAATCTGACAATCTAAAGATTGTAGCCAATAACAAGCACACTATGTAGCTTAGTGACATTTATAAATGCAATCTAATATAAGAAGAATGACAGTCAAAAAGAGGTTGAGTAGTGAAAAGATAATAAAGCTCAAACCTTGCATAGTAAAGTGGAGATTTTAACAGTGAGTTTCCTTACCCCCTTGCTGACCTTAAGGGTGTTTCAAATGCTTTTGGTAGTGTTAGACAAGGCAAATGCAATTAGGGAATGACTTTCCAAATGAAGTAACAGTGGTAATCATAGGTTCAATGTTTCTTCTTAGCCATTAATGTATAATGGAGGTAGTGGATTGCATGTTTGAGCAGTGTTTTGAGACTCATCAAAGATGGGAGAATAGTGAATAATACCTTGTGGACTGTGAAGTAGTGTCAACAAGGTTGAAGGATCTTAAGAACTACAATACTATGAAACAATGAGTCCCATGTAGTAAGTAGGCAGTCTATAGGGCATAGTTTGATTTTATAGAAGGATGCTCATGAAATGAATCTTCAAGTGATAGTGAGTGAGCTATTTGAGATTGTAGTTGAGGGTGAAATACCTAGTCTTAAAGGAAGTTAGCAAAGTAGTAAATGTGCAAGAAAATCAAATTGTAGACAACAAAAAATTCACAATGTTATCTTGCATAATGCCTTGAGTTTGAAGACAAAAATATCATTGTATCTTCATGATGAAAGTGGTGACCTTAATGGTCAATCATTGGCAACCATGATTTTAACACATGCTATTGTGCTTATGGAGGAAACATTTTAAGCAAGGCAGTGAGTGGTGGTTTGGAACAATGGCAAGTATGAAGGACTTGCTTTATATGCATACGATGCAGTCTAGCTTAAGACACTGTTCTTAGAAGAGATTGAAGGTGGATTATGGAACTCAATGGTTACCATGAAAAGGATTAAAGCAAAGACTGAGATCTATTTAAAAGCCATGGTCATGAAGATATTAAAGATGTCACATGCAAAACCCTAGTAGATGGAGTAATGAATATAGTGCCAAAGAGGATAGTTTGCTAGGGAAGATTTAAGAGATCTCCACATTATCTAATTACAGGGAAATACATCATTTATTTATTTTTTCAATTAAAAAAAATTATTCTAAACCCTATATAGGATACATTGATACTTCAAAAGCTTTTGGAGGAATTTGAGATTATGCAAATATATGTCAAGTAAATACCTAGATTACAAATAGTAGCGGGAACAATGTAAGATTTGTTGAGTAAAGCATGAATGAGATAAGCAGCAATGAATCTTATGCCTCCTTTCACACACATCTCCTCACCATTCTCTGTCATTCTTTATGGAAACACTTCTCTATTTTGTTAGTCTATGCTTGAAAATAATGTTTTGATGAAGGTTTTAGAGTATGTTTATTAAAATGAAAAATCCATTATGGTGCACTATGCCTAAAAATAAAATTTTGACAAAAGTTTTAGGGTATGTTTATTAAAGTTTTAGAGTATTTTCATGGGATATATTCTTGATTCCCTAAATGATTTATTCAAATGGATTGTGACTAAATAAATAACTAACTATTTAGTCATTTTTATTGTGTGACTAAATAATTTTTAATCAACAACCAAACTAGTAATTTATTTACTCATTTATAGCTGAGTTACAAAAAATGAGCAGAATTTAGTCATTTTTAGTTGTTGTGACTAAAGGTTTTAGTCACCTAGTCATTTATTTTCCAAATTCTACTAGTGTGTGCTTCCTTGTGCAATCAGGGCTCTCTCAATGTTGAGGGCCCTAGGGATAAGCTTGTCATAAGAAGTGACATATTGTATTTCTAACTAAAAGGATAAATCTGTATTGACATTAGCAATGATGATTCTGACTTGTTGCTCCTTAGGAATGGGCCACTTGCTCTTACTAGCTCGCTACCTCCATCATTGTAGGAAGTTTGCGATCAAGTTCAATATTATGATTTTAGGAGTCTTAACGGTTGGAAATCATAGTAAAATCAGAATTTAATAAGTTTTGGAATTAGCATTTTAAAGTGTTTTTGGGGTCATTAACTTCAGACTATCTTCTCTTTTGCAGGGTGGTTGCATGCCAATTTTTTTTGGTGTAAAATATAATTATTAGATTTTGTTACTGCCTATGAATAAAAATTATTGGAGTGTGAGTTTGATATTTTTGAAGATCTAAATAGTCAAGCTTGGTAAAGAAAAATCATGTCAGATAATATTAGTCCAGAAAAAAATGAAGAGACACTTGATAGATTGTGGGCTAGATTGAAAAGAAAGGGTGATGGGAAATGTTATTGTCCTTGCAATAATTATAAGGGCTTAAAGACGAGATGACTTTTAATCACAATAGCTCAGAAAAATTGTAGGCAACATAGTTACATTGAAGAGGGGCATGATTATCATCCATTGGTAAGTTGTTCATTATATGTGCTTATATTGATTGAATTTGTAAATGTTTATAATGTTTTAACATTATATATATATATATATATATAATCACTTGATCATGATCATAGTTTATTTGTGTCTATCATTATTATAAAGGTGGGGTGACCTAGGGAAAATGATATGGATTATCACGGCCTGGAGAATGTGATTTTGCAAGTGGACGAACATAGAGCTGTGAATATTGAAGATGATGTTAATGATCCTATGGAAGAAGATGATCATGCGCCAGAAAACACAATTGAAGATGATGGTACGAATACATTGATCCATGACACATTTAGTGGCAGAGTTGATTATGATGATCAAGATGACTTTGTTGATGTTCATGATTTACTTGTACTTGAGAAGGCAGACGAGCCCCTTTATGAAGGCTCCCAAAAAACTCTTCTCTCTGCTATATTGTTGATGTTGATCTTGAAGGTTATGAATGGTTTATCAAACATAGCAATCTCACAAATGTTAAAGTATGTCATATATGTCATCTTTCCTCATCTATTTTAATTGTTGTTAGTTCATCACCAGTAAATAAAGGATGAAATATGTACCATTAATATTCTTTACATTAACAAATTATTTTTGTTGTAGATTGATTGGTGAATTTGTTTTACCACCATCAAATATTTTTCCTCGATCATATCAAGATTTATCTGCCATTATGAAAGATATCATAATGGAGTATCAAGAAATAGATGCATGTCCCAATGATCATATTATATATCATAAACAACAAGAATTTGCAACAAAATACCTGGAATGCCATATCAGTAGATATCAAACAAATCAACTAACAAAAAAGGTGCTTTGCAAGTTTCTTCGTTATATTCCCATTATTCCACATATGCAACAATTATTTAGGTGTGAAAGCTTAGCGCAATTTATGGATTACCATGCATGGAATAGAAGTGGAGATGACATTCTTTGAATTCCTACAGATGGTTTTTCATTTAGGGACATCGAGGATAAATGGCCACACTTTAAAGAAGGACCTCGTAATCTCAGGCTTTCATTGAGAGCGGACAGGTGTCAATCCATTTGGAGAGCTGAGATCTATTTACTCATTGTGGACTATTTTTTTTATCAACAATAACATTCCTCCATGGATGTCAATAAAGAGGGAGCACATAATGTTGTCAATGATTGTTCCAAGTATTTGTTTACATCAATTTTCTTTAATGTAGTAGCATCTCATTTGTCTTATTTGCTGCATAATGACTTATATTTTTTCATTCAATAGTCCTGTACATTAATTTATATATATTGCAGTAAAATGGTTATAATAATTATGTAATGTTTATGTTCATTCAACTAGGTAAGTACCAAGTTAAAGATATGAATGTATATACTGAGCCTTTTATCGACGAGTTACTAAACTTATGGAATGGTGTCACTATGTATGACGTATCTAGACCAATAGGAAAAAGACAATTTCAATTCCATGCAATGCTTGTATGGAAAATTCATGATGCCCCAGGGCTAACAAATTTTGTGGTATGTTATAATGTTCGACTGCACTTTAACAATATTTAATTTGATGAAGTAGATATCATGCATGTTTTTAAAATAATCTATTCATTATATATAGTTATAAAAATTGACATATTTAATCCAATTATATATGATCTTGCAGGTTTTCAAACAAAGGGAAAATTTGCATGTCCAATATGTGGTCCAAAGATGAAATCTCGTCGTTCAACAAGTTTAGGAAAACAGGTGTTTAATGAGTATAGACACTTCCTCCATAGAAATCATAAGTATCGAACTACTGAAAAACATCTTTTCAATGGGAAAGAGGAGACTACATCAAAACCATGAAGAATGACACCTCGCCTATGAAAGTTGGAATATAATAGAATTAATTGTCAAGGTTATACATCAGATCAAATTGTTTATCTATCATATATGATATGTTTTGAATTTATACTTTTATATTGTGTTGTGTTTACTCATGTTGTAATTGACAATGATTGTTGTTAATTTGTTTAACTTATATGCTTCATGAAGGTCGTCAAGGCATTAATGGCAATCTTCCATAGGGACTAAAAAGTTATCCCAGACAATTTAATAGGTTTCCCTACTATGAGCAGCTACAAATTGTGCACTTGTTTGATACAATGCATATCGAAAAGAATATAACAAAAACGTTATGGAAAATATTAGATGCAAGGCATGACAGAAAAAATTGTCAAAATTTGTAGTGACATTCAGGAATCCAATCATGCAATGAGAAATATCATTCAATTAAATAGTAATGGAGACCAAATTGATATAAGTGCCCTTCCTTGGTTATTAACAGAGCAACAAAGCAATGCTATAAAATAAGTCATACGAAAAATTCAATTTTCCATAGGATTTGCTGCGAACATAAATAATATAATAACAAAGAAAGGTGAATTTGGGTCAGGGATGAAAACGCATGATTGGAATACCTTCATTAAGGTAATTATTCTGGTATATTATATACACTTGTATAATGCATGTACCAGTTGTATTCAAAGTTTACTACTTTAAAAATAATGAAAAAGATCATTTTATAATTGTTGCAATATCGCTCTCAATTTCTACCTCTATCTCTCCTAGACAACTTTGATAGCAATGTCAAGCAAGTTATATATGATATTAGAAAATACATGAGGTAAGTAGCGATATTTGTTCAATTCGTTGTATATATCTTATAATTGCCATTTTTTTTACTTGTTATGTAATATACTGTATATTTTGGTTAAATATCGTTAATATATTTTCACCTTGAATCACTTGTAGATGGTTGTCATCTAAAGAAATCCATAAAGAATATATAAATTATTGGAAGACGAAAATTCCTCGTCTAATGTGTGAAATGCAAAAAGTGTCTACCTTCAACATTTTTCAATGCACAAGAACACTACCTCATACACTAGGTTGAGGAGATTGAATTGTGTGGACCTATACACACAAGGTCAATGTAGATGGTTGAGAGGCACTTGAAATTTTTGAAGGCTTTGGTTAGACAAAGAGCACATCTTGAGGGTTCTATGGTGGAGGGATATATGGTATACTAGACTATGGTGTACATTAGTGAATATCTTCCTAAGTTTGCAGCAAAGATCCATGTAGATCACATTTGGGATCCCAACTCTATTAACAAATTCGAATGGGAGTACCTGATGGGGAAAGGTAGATTGAGGAAAGTGAGAGGTAATTATAAGATGGTCATGGAGATTAATTGGAATACATTTTACATGTGGTTTTTATGTATATTGTACTTATTTAATTTTAATCTTGTATACATCAATTACTAAATTAGGTCATATAATGGTATTTAACTAATTATCGTCGTTTGTGAATTTCAATTTTTGTCTGATTGGTTGAGAGTGGGATGCACTACATTTGTCACGTTGCCAAAAATATTGAATTGGATGATGATATGGATTGAATGATGTCAACAATTTGGTTGTGTATTAACATGGGAAGGTGTGGCTTCATTGGTTAAAGAAGCTCATCTTGATGGAGATTCCAATGTTACACAAATGGAAATTGATTTAGCATATGGTTTAAGAGATAAACATGTACATATAAATATTAATCACCCATATTATTTAATTATTTTCAATTATATTGATGTATATATATGTTAGAGATTTTTCAACTGCATACATTGGCCAAGAATAAATATGTTTATCAATGATGATATTGCAATAATTTTTACATGTTTGACATATTGCAGGTGAAACACCACAAGGCTATGTGGTGCAATGGTCGTAAATTTCAAATCAAAATGTTGGATGACATGAAGAAAACTTGTGATTCTGGTATAACTGCAATCTTTTAGTTGACTAATGTTTCATCTAGAAGCGACATACATCTAGAAGTCTCAGAAAATCGATACTATGGAATTTTGGATGATATACTTGAGTGTGACTTTAAGTCCTTCAGATTAATTATGTTTGTTGTCCTATGGTATAGGCTACGATTGAATGAAAATGATCCTGAGAGAATTGTTATTGAACATGATAATGGATTTATGATGGTTAATACAAGGTTGATCGAGCGAGCTGGAAATGAGCCCTATGTTCTTCCAAGCCAATGTGAGCAGGTATTTTACTCAAAGGTTCCAGGTAAACTGGGTTGGTCATTTTTTTTTAGACATGATCCAAGAGGAAGGATGGTAAAGTATAATGTGGTGGAAGAAGAAGATACCAAAGAACTAGAAGATGATGTAGATGATGATCAGGATCAACAGTTAGTTGATGATGTCCTTGGTGAAGATGTCGAAGAGGAGGAACTAGATCATGATGATGTAGGAGTTAATGTTCATGAAGATGATATCCATGTGGATGATGACATTATCGAAACTAATATCAATGATGATGATGATGATATGACCAATCCTTACAATGTCGAATCTAGAATGAATGATATAGACAAAGAGTTGGATGAAGAAGAAGATCAATGACATTGAAATGTATAAGTTATGTGATTATATTATCTATTTGATATTAATTTATTGATAGAATTATATTTGACTTATGTGGTTACATAATTAATTCATGATATTTTTAATTTTTATGCCATTACATAATTAGTTTAATGATGTACTTTTTAATGTTTGAAATGTCAAAAAATTGAAACATTTCAGTAGTGATGTTAACAACCTTGAAGTTAGTGTGTTTTATGTTTCATGTGATCATAAAAGATTAAAAAGTTAGTTGTAGAGGTGGTTGTTCAGTGGTTGACTTGTAAAGGCCTTTAAAATGCATAAAGTGATCATTGTAATGGTGTTGATGGTTGAGGATTTAAAATACAAGCTCTTGACATTCAAAAATCTATGTTTTTCTTCAAAATT
Source organism: Sequoia sempervirens (assembly GCA_007258455.2). Classification (NCBI taxonomy): domain Eukaryota; kingdom Viridiplantae; phylum Streptophyta; class Pinopsida; order Cupressales; family Cupressaceae; genus Sequoia; species Sequoia sempervirens. The sequence goes on along the minus strand of VDFB02208854.1, from coordinate 2,445 downwards.
TCTATATTTTTCTTGTTATGTAGCACTATATGGTCACATGAAACCATATTTTAATGTGAAATCAATTCCAAGTCATGCAGATATGCATTATATTTGATTTGAATCTGATTTGAGGGCTTAAGGCATTGATTTGAGTTAGTAAGCTTCATTTCCTTGCATACAACCCGATACCTTGTTTTTGAGGGTTTTGTAGTCCAAACATGATATAAAGGGGCTCTTACACTTTTTGTGATTACTATAGCTTGTGTAAGAGGCCCCATGGATACTATTGTAATTGTAAGATGCATGAATAGAGCGTAGGATGAAAAATAAAAAGGTATAGTTGTTGTCCTCAAGAGTTTTGTGAAGAAAAGTATGTGAAATGAGAGGTACTTTTTGGCTCGATGCTTGTTTGCTCCTTCATTTTATATAAGAAGGATTTCAAGGCCAGAAGTACGGGTTAGAAAGTTAGATATTTTTTGGTTGAGTCTAGGTAGATTTGCAGAGCAAATTGTAAAGTTTGATGGTTTTAAGAAAAATGCAATTTAGGTTTTGAGTCTTTCTATAGTAGGTTTTGAATTCATGGGGATTTGATATTTAATGCTTGTAGAATATGATATTTTTATTTAAATTAAAATTAATATACAACCTAAGTGGACCAAATACTTATTGATAACCATAAATCTTTGATATCTCTACCTTTTATATTCAATACATATGGACTAATAGTTGAACAATAAAACTCTATTTGTTGTTATAAAAAAAACACATAATTATTTAAAATACAATTTATATTCAACAAAAATGGACCAATAGTTGAACACTAAAACTTTTTGAAAATCCTTCAAATTTAATGGGAAAATACATGTTATTTATTGTGCTCACCTCTTATATTTGTGATAGGACAAACTATTAATATTAATCTATCCAATGCTTGTACATTGCTACCCCAATTGTTGTACACATAAGAATAATATTTTTTCACTATGATAACAATATTGCTCGAAGGACCTGGACCAACTGACGAGGACTTTAAAAATCCTCCTACACTTTGGGCTCTGCAAGACCCAGGAGGGTGATCCCTTAATGCGTTTACAACCTCTGCACCATCATCATAAACAACATTAACAACAAAAAATAATCGCATTTAATAGCTCAACATAATAGGATAATACCGAATATAATTGGCTGTTTATCAATAATATCAACTATTTGGAGTATGAGATAACTACAACAAAATTTCATAGTATAAGATAGTCATTGATTTGCAATTTGTAGCAAGCTCTAGGTAAAGGAAAACAAATACTGAACCATACGAATAAGTACAACTTAGATCAGTGCCATATATCCATTGGAGTCAAAGTTATAAGCATCTAAGGGTTTATGACAGATTTAACACATAACATATAAGATCCTCGATAACATTGCTTTACAATCTCATCAATATGTATTCTAACCCAATACTACTTATCAAATCCTTATATAGAACATATCCACCTACAATCCCATTCAAGCATTTTAATTAACTCCTTGAATTAAACCTAAAATAAGAATCATACACACCATAATAGCAAGATGAATGAAACAACCCTTAATCATTTTATTCAAAATTTAGATATGCTTGTACAATGGAGAGACATGAGTTCAAATTAATCATATCAATTCAAATGCTAGTACTGTCATAAAACATCAAATCCCCATGAATTCAAAACCTACTATAGAATGACTCAAAACCTAAATTGCATTTTCCTTAAAACCATCAGACTTTACAATTTGATTTGCAACTTCATCTAGACTCAACCAAAAATATCTAACTTGCTAACCTGGCCTTGAAATCCTTCTTATAGAAAAAGAAGGAGCAAACAAGCATTGGGCCAAAAAGCACACCTGTCACTAGCCAATTGGACCACATTGTGATATTCCAAAAATTTGTTACAACAACAATCTCCCCAGAGAATCTTCTTGTTCATCATGCCCGCTGAGAATGGTTGATGCAGCAACAAAAAACTTGAAGAATTCCATGACTATTAGTAAAAAACAAAACTGGAATTTGTTGTAACTGCAACAGTTGGTTTGTCAACCATTAGCAGCCTACTCCTTTTCACTCTTCCTTAGTTAAATATACATTTACCCAATTTTGTTACTCTTCATCAGTTGGCCAATCAAAATTGATCACCTCATTCACTTTGACACTATAAGGTTTGTACTTAACTGCCACCTGATTTTTTTCTCTTTCAAAAGACTCCAAGAATGAGCTGGTGCTAATGATTTTGTCCATACAGCTCACCAACAAATCATAATCTGAGTTACCCTATTTTTGAGGGTTTTCTAGTCCAAACATGATATAAAGGGGCTCTTACACTTTTTGTGATTATTGTAGTTTGTGTAAGAGGCCCCATGGATACTATTGTAATTGTAGGATGCAAAAATAGGGTGTAGAATGAGAAATAAAGAAGGTATAGTTGT